>JAKSZP010005378.1:0-185574 GCA_022478985.1 Massospora cicadina | reverse complement strand
CCTTGGGTTTGTAGTGAATTCTTAAGGGATAAATTGCAGCTGGTAAAGGTGGAAGCAATAGGCAATATGACCCACCCAGATATTAAACAGGATATCTAAGTGTTCATGGGGATGGTCAGGTACTACCAACAGTTTATTCCTAACTTCAGTTGTATTGGGACACCACTCTTTTAGTTATTAAATAGAAATGCCACTTTCTACTGGGCGGAACAATGATAAAATGCTTTTAATGTTTTATGAAGTTCATTGGCGAGTGCACCCATTTTGCAATACCCCAGCTTCGAAAAACAATTCATAGTACAAATGGATGCATTACTCTCCACTATAGGAGCAGTATTATTTCAGAAAGATGATGGCATGGAGCACCCTTTGCATTTTGCAGTTAAAGCTTAAACTATCACAAACAGAACTACACATGACCAAGCAGGAGTGCTTGGTGATAATTTACGTGTACAAACAGTTTTGGGGTATATCTACATTGGGGTAAAATTCCAAGTGGTGACGGATCATGCATCCTTGTGCTGGCTGCAGAATCTCCATGAATCTGAAGGATGGCTTGCGCATTAGGAATTGAAGATCCAGGCATATGATATTAGATTATACACTGGCTGGTAGCAAAACATCAAAATGCGGATTGTCTTTTATGACTACTAACGGTTGCTATTATGGCAGATTTGGCTGACATTATGTATGAGAAAATGGTGGTGGACAAATACCATGATGAATCACAACAAGTGATCAAAGTACTAGATGGGCTTAGGAAAGATACTTTGCTATGTGATGGGGAATTTTATAAGCGGATTGGAGACTTGACGCTGCGTTTCCCTAAACCTTCCACTAGACCCATGATTATTATGGATGCCCATTGAGAGGTAGGACATGAAGGATTGTGGAAAATGTTGGAGTTTTTGCAGCCCCGCTACTATTGGGAGAGCATGAATTATGATTTTCTGGAAATCGTAAGCTGTTGCCATCAGTTTCAAGTGGAGAAGCCTTTCCACAAGAAGACCACATACCAGCTGGTTAAGCCCCAGTTTGCCTGGCATACCATTTCCCTTGATGTAGTGGGACCTCTGCCAACTGTCACAAATCTATCTAAGTATATAATCGTTGCAATTGATTATTTGACGAGGTGGGAGGAGGCTAGGCAATCAATGACTTGAGAGCGGTCACTACAGCCAAGTTTATTATGGAGTGCATTATACAGTGACATGGCTTCCCACAGTTCATCTTAACGGACAATGGAACTAATTTCACCTCGCACATCTTACCCAAGTCGAATGAGTTGATGGTGATCCGCGGAGTTTTGACTACACCCTACCATCCAGAATCAAATGGAATGGTGAAATGGGTCAACAGAACCTTAGTGAACATACTCCATAAGTTGGTGAAGGATCGACCCTTGGAATGGGGGTACCCTCCTACTTAAGGCTGTGTTTGCGTATAATATCAGCTATCATTCATCCACTGGCAAGAGCCCTTTCCAACTGCTCTATGGTCAACATCTGGCTCTGCTTTACTAGTTTGTAGAGGACACTGGTGGTGTGGAACCCCAGAAGTATTTGGTGAATCTAATGGAAACGCTGATCAAGTTACAAATGGAAGCCTATTCTACCAATTTTGGCTAAGAAGATTCACAATCAGATTGCCAACCAGAAAAGACAGAGCAGACTTCCACTTTTCGCTGTATGAGATCAAGTCTTATTCCATGATCAACATGGATTTGGGCGGAAAAACAAGCTCTCTAACATCTGGGCTGGGCCATTTGAGATAATCGAGAAGACTGGCATGGATGCCTACACCATTTAGGAACCTGTGGGTGGTCAGATTATCAACCAAGTATACACAAAGTTCCTTTGAGAATATAAGCAATAGGAGCATATTGTCCAGTCAAAGGGGGTAATGTCAAGAAGTTGATATTACTGGACAATATGCTATACATTCTAGCGGATTGGAAATTAAAGTTGATACAAGTCTTAAGATTGCTGGAAAAGTTATATGGATGAAAAGTAAATTGATTGAAGTGTTGATCGCTTGGTAAATTGAGGGAAATTATGCCAAAACTTTGTGATAGATAAAAACTCCTAGTAAAGAGAAAACGATTAGGAGATTACCAAGTAGAGGATGCATTCAGCTTGGATAAGTGAGATTTAGTAGTTTAATGAAAGATTGAGAGAGGAGTCTTTTGGGTTTTGGCAGATAAGTCTACGATAGTTAGAGGGTTGATAAAGTGTCAATAGAGGCTATCAATCAGTATATCATTTATCAGGTTTTTATTAGAGTCAGCAATCTTCATATCACCTAATTTGGTTGATCAGTGGCTAATACCCTGTGTAAACCAACGCAGCGGAGTCAAGTCATTATGCCAAAAACTTAACACCAGCAATCACACATGACTAACAAAAACCCAAATTCCGATACTATCAGGAAGGATCCATTTGGTTAAAATCCCAACAGGTATAACTCCATATATCAAGTGAATTAAATATCAGTTGGCCCTAATTTTAGATTAATAATAATTGGGGAATTTTTGGTAATTCGCCTGGTTCAGATCCGTCAAGATTAATCTGTGTGAGTGCTTAAAGTCTCACCAGGCAGAGTTGCTGACGAAATAATTCATCTGATAGTTGATCAATGATTTACTATCAGGTTTACTGATTGGAATTGGTCAGGTTTCATCACAGACCAATTGGGAATTCAAGGAACAATTTGCAAGGCTAGTTATTCTCCAGCAACTAGAAAATTAATTAGTTGATTTGCGACCTGCCATAATGGGCAACAAGTCCCATTACATAAGCAGGTCACTCACCAAATATGGTTGGTTTTCTGGGATCAAGTAGAAAACTTTAAGCACACAATTTCTGAATCTTCTATTTTAGATCTTGAGGATGTCTCATGACGGAATCCTAACCAGAAAAGAGAAGACCATAGCTGATGAGACAACAAAGGGTAATTCAATGGCAACGGCTGCTGTTTCATGGCTGGGGCGCCAACTGAGGGTTGGGTGTTGAATTCCTGTATGAATTCCCCTGATAATTCATCTAATAAAAAACAGAAATTAGAAGAATTCCTTATTGGTTCTATTCATCTTCAAGAAAGTTACTGCTGTGTGCTTTAATTGGAGACTCTAAAGTAGGATAAATACTCAGAATTGAGGATCCTGAGAAGAAAAGCTGAGCTGTGGTGAAAATTTATGCTGACCTCATTTCACCAGATGAAAGGTCATAAACTAGGATCTGAGCGTGGATCAAGTAAGGCGGATAAGGGAATATATCCCTACTGAGGACATCTAGAGTATTTTGTGGAGGAAGAATGGTCAAGCGTTGAACAAGAAAATAGTGATCTATTCAACTATGGATAATAGTCTTCATACTAATATCAATTGTATATCATATATCATCAGAAAATGTGAAGAGTGCACAAACTGAACCTGAAGTTATCAATTAGAGGTTAGTATTTGTAAACGAGCAGCAAAGCCCCTAGATTTTAACATTAGTCTTAGAGGAATTTAGGGTCCCTGTACTCACAGTAACTCTTTGTAAATCTTTGATAATCCGCAAATTTGATAAGATCTGGCGATTTGTTGAACAGAGGTTAAGCCCACTGATTCAATGGAAAGATTATATGAAGATCTCCATTCCTTGAGCAAAGATGGTAAAAAATATAAAATAGAACCAGGGAGCTTCAGGGAAACACATACTTTATAATTATAAAAGCAGCTTGCACTTCCATAGCCAAGGAGCCAACAACAGATGACAACTTTGTGCTACAGAGTCTACTATATCATACCATCCATAAGCAATATCCTTTTCATTCTCTTCTGGTAAAGCTATAATTTTGGCAATATTATTGAGATACACGAGATGTTTTTGCACAAGGTCAATCCCACTGAGCAACGGTGGACAATATGAAGATTGTTGGCCCTTTAAACAACTTAATAAATAAAATAGAACATGAAGCAATTGCTCCAACAATACTTTTATTATAATATTTACAGCAGATCCTTCTGCTCCTCTCTACTCTTCTTAATAACAAACAATCCTCCTCCTTCAATCATCTCATATTGCTTATATCTCAGAGACATCAAATTATACCGCTCTTTTGGATTAGACTATTTGGTTCTGCTTTATTCTCATTGGTTCCAGCAGAGTCTACTAACATTTAAATTTACAATCGCTTTAGTTTAGGGTGATCTACTAATTATTTGCTGTACTTCAAAATCGCCTTATTGCCTAATTTGGAGGTGATCCTCTAAATATTTGTTCGAGGATCAGTATCACCCTATCGCATTATGTCAAAGTGATCTTATCAATATTTTATACTACATGGTTTGGCCAATCTAGCCCATTCTGCTGAAACTACTTAGGGCTTATCATCCAGTCATATCAGAACTTTGACAGCTACTATTATATCTCTCTTGCTTCGGTTGCTTCCTCAACACTACCACTAGGTAAACTCACTATTTATTTAGTGAAGTCTAAAAAAATTTATTACCTGAATTGCCGCAAAACTCATTATTATCCTTTGGCATTCAATCCATTGATAACACTTAGGAACTTAATACTATATACTATTTTTGAGTATCCTTGGCTTCTAGTCATTGGTAATCAAGCTATACTGATTGTATATAAACTTTCTCTGAGGCAACCAGATCTGGTAAATTTCTTTGTGATCAATTTCTAATACCAAACTAGTTTAATCCAAGTGTTTGACATAGTGGGAGGAAATCATTTGAAAATTTTGACATTTCACCCTCTTAACCAGATGATATTCCTCCAATACGTCACCTATGCCTCATCTCTGCTAATCAATCTGGAGGAAACTCATCTATCTTTGATAGTGGAATCTTCAGTAAGCTGCTGATAGGATATGAACATCCATGTAATTTGCTTACTGTTTGTATGACCGGAGGAACTTAGCATTCACTCAGTTATAAATCTGTCCGCTCGCTGGGTCCTTGAGTGTGTAAGCATCAGTATCTGTTCTTTCTATTATCTCAAAGAGCCCGATCTAGATGATAGCTAGCTTATTCCGCTGCCCAAAAACATGATGATCTTGAAACAAGATATGCTATATTACTGTGAGCTGAGGCAGTCCTCTACGTCGGCGTTGAGTAAAATTGCACTCCTTAATTTTCTGTCCAAGCTGGTTGAGTACGCTTCAGTCTGGAGTTTAATAAGCGTAGACATCATATTTATCAGGCAGCATTAGGGGTCCATTCTGCCTGTATCCTCTACAAAAGAGTAGAATAGTGGAGGCAGAGCCGGGTTCCTGCCATAGATTACTGAAACAGACTCTTTCCCATTGCTGATTGATATCTGATGTTTTACACGAAAACTGCATTGGAGAAGAGGGTACTTTAATCAGAAAGTCAATAACTCACAAACTTCTAAGGGATAGTTACTAAATTACTATCAAAGCGTTCAACAATCCCTTTAGATTCTGGATGTAGGAAGTAGCTAGAACCAAGCAGATTCCCATCAATTCAGCTTAGGAAGGAAATGAGAGTTGAAATTAGCTCCGTTGTCTGTGAGTATAAACTGTGGGCAGCCATGCCAATGATTGACACACTCCATTATAAACTTAGCAGCAGTTATGGACCCCAGATTGCAGATGGCTTATGCATCAACCCATAGGGTTAGGCAATCTATTGCTACCAGGATGTACTTGGGGCGATTTTTACCCAATGGTAAGGGCTCTACAACGTCAATGAATACTGTATGCCAAATGAAACGGTTTTACCAGACAATAAGGGGTTTCATATGGTAAGTCTTCTCCACTTGGCATTGATGAAAACAAGTGATAGTTTTCAGAACGTCAAAGTTCATACTACCCAGTAATATTCCAGCCTCTTAGTAATTCCAACATCTTCCGCATTCATCCATGTCCCACCGCCTTATGGGTGCCCTAAATAATAAACAATCAAGCAAAGTGCTTTTGGAAACTCACCATGACCCCACTAACGTGTTTAAACCGCTCACCGTCCCTCAATAAAGTATATGCTCTCATCCCATCCAGCGCTAAATGGTTTGAGGTGACTCGTTGACATATTTAACTCTAATCATTTTCTCATATATTATGTCAGCTGGATCCGCTGTAATCAAGATGGTTGGAAAGAGCAATAGACTATCAGCGTTCTGGTGCTTAGTTCCCAGCCAGTGGATTATCTCAAAATTATATGCTTGCAGCTTGAGCGCCCACTGTGCGAGGCAGCCCTCTGGCTCTCAAAGATTTTGTAATTAGCATCACAAAGTGTAATTGGTTACAACTTTTAACTATCTCTGTGGAAATATATCTTAAATTGTTTGTATGCGTAAATTACCATTAGGCACTCTCATTCAGTCACCATAAAATACTGCTCATTAAAGTTTAAACTTCAGATGAAATGTGCAATAGGATGCTCTACCCCGTCATCATACTGCTGCAACAAGGCTGCTCCCACAGTGGAAAGAGAAGCATCCATCTGCACAGTAAAATGTTTCTCTTTTTTTAGCAATCCACAGTAAATTGTTTCTCAGATTCAAATATTGTAGCACTGGACCACTGATCAGCGCCATTCAAAGATCGTCAAAAGCAATCTGACATTTCTCTATCCACCCAAATGTGGCGTTCTTTTTCAAAAGCTCAAAGAGTGGGGCCATCATGGCTAAAATTGGAATAAACCAATGATAGTACTCAACCATGCCTTAAAAGACTTTGATATCTCATTTGATATGGGGTCAATTCATCTTTCTGATAGCTTCTACCTTAGCCAGTTGCGGTCAATGACCGCTGCATTTACCATGAATCTGAGATATTCAAGTTGATCTTTATAAAAATGACATTTGAAAGGCTTGATTTTGATGTTAGCCTCCACGAGCTGGTGAAATATTTCCTCTTGATGATCAAGGTGCTCCAAAAATGTTTAGGAAAATACATCTATGTCATCAAGGCAGACTAAGACACACAAAATCTTGAGATCTGACAAGATAGTGTCCATTGCCCTTTAGAATGTAGCTGGGGAGCTACAGAGACATTTCATCATCTCTGTGGGCTGAAATAACCCTTTAGTGGGGATTATAGCAACTTTCTTGTTCCACCACAGGTAACTCGATCTTCCAGTACCATGAGATCAGGTACATAGCTGAAAAATAGCGAGCACCGCCCAGATGATCTAAGGCATCATCAATTCAGGGTAGCGGATATGAATCATATTTTGTGATTTATTGGGTTATCAATAGTCAATCACTACCCAGTTAGTGCCCTCCTTCTTTTAATGATTAGCATTGGGGAGACCCAAGGAATTTTTGATGACGCAAGCATATCATGCTCTAGCAACTTCCCTATTTCGTCAGACATTACTTCTTCCAAAGCCCTCAAATCATGGATTGGCTGAGACCAAATAGGAGGATGGCTCCCAGTGTACACTCAATGAACAGCGCCATGAGTGCACCCCAGATCATGATTGTGTGACGCGAAAATCTATCAATATTTTTGGAATAACGCCATCAACAAATCTTGTTGCTCCTCATATAGCCCCATTAAAGCTTCACACTGGACCACTGCCATTATGACGGTCAACTTTCGGGAGGGAAGTCCATGATCATCCAATGAACCAAATCATGAAGCAAAAGGACTTTATCAATGGGGGTCAGGAGTAGATACGCCACCACCTGATGCCTTTAGACCATAAGATGCTCCTTTTGCAGGTTGGCCAGAAGCACTTTGATTTCCTAGGGACTAGATATTAATATTCCTGGAGCCACATGAGGATTGAGATGTGATTTATGGAAAGGGACAGAACCTCTTTAAATAACACTTTTATTATATCCACTTCAAGCTCCGTTCCCACAATGGCTTGGTGCCTAGATGGTATCATTAAAGCGCTTGCCAATTGTAGCGGTATTCCTTGGTACTTGCATATTTGATTAGGAAGAACCCTAGTCCGCCGCTTCAACCATCATTAGTGGATAAGAACTACGCCATCACAGTATGCAAGGTTAATTTGGCCTTCCTAGGCGTACTCTTGTGGTACCACCTTTAACATAAAGTAGACAGTGATCTGCTGACACAGGAACTCCAAGGCTTCTTCCACCATGTCAACCATGGCCCCCAAAATAGCGCATTAAAGCAGCGCGTCAGTAACATGTTATAATTGTGGTTCAGCAATACAATTGCTGGCGCAGAGACAGCAATTGAACCAAACCAGAGAGGCAACGCACTGTATGCCCCCTTCAATATGGTAATTTCCACCCCTGTAATCCCGTATACCACCCAGTGCTCCACATCAGGTTTCAATGGCAGCTTAGCTACAATCTTTGTCAATACTTTGCTAACCGGTGCGCCATGTCAATGATTGCACATATTTTCATTTTTTTCCACAAAAATGTCACAATAGTATATTCATAACAAGATGAACCACGACTGTTGATACATGAACGTCCAAGGAATTATTTTTTATTGATAAAGTGCATAATACTGGAACCTACCTGTGGGTACTCCTTTAGGTTATACTCCACTGGCATGGCAACGTTTAGCCCTCCAATGAGGCTACATCCAAAAAGGTTTGGGGTTCGTCTGCCAAGTTACACTCTAAGACCTGATACGTATAGTTTTTGAATCTGTTGCAATTCCTTCCACAATGCAATCCTTGGATTGAGAGCGGGTTACCACAAATATTGTGATGGTTTGTTGGTAAAGAAATCTGTCATTGGATTATTAGCACTGAAATGTGCTAACTTTTTATGTTCAGAGGGGATAAAAGTCTGATGCAGTAGAAGTAGAGAGTCCTGTCTCTATTCAGATTGTTCTTTTCCCTGCTCTTCCAAATTTGGTAGAACTGCATGGACGTTCCACTTTTCAGGACAGCTCGCCGCGTAATGCCCTTGGTGACCACACTCATAGCATGTTATTCCATAAGGGTCTTATTTTCAAATGTTATATAACCTGGGTCAAGGGTTGTAATCTGGGCGGAGGTGAGGCGGAGCATTAAAGATGGCCGGGATGGCCTAAATAATCATAAGTCAGTTGCAGGTTGGGAGGCAGACTGCTCCTTGGCTGAGGTGTTGCCAGTGAAGTATAATTTGGATGATGGTAGACATATGTGGATGGACCTCCAGCATTAGCCACAGATGGTTTCCAGTCCCAGTTGTGTGGGTTAAATAAGTGGTCAATTGCCACAGGTAGTTAAAAATCTGTAGTGGGGGGATATCCCCCTGGAGAACTAAAGCCATTGCATTGTAGAGCTTCTGGTGTGGTTTCACAGCGGCGGTCATGGCAATACTGACATCCGCCTCTGAAAGTGTTTCCCCTACTAGCACATGCACTTCCACGGTGAAGCGGTCAGCATATGCCAAAAGGGTTTAATTTCATTAAAACCCAATAGTCAAGAAGCCTACTTTCCGTTGCGCCATCTTTTCTACCCCACCAAGAAAGCAAAGCAACATATCCTCAATCTTCTTGTAGGTCACAGAGCTATCTGTCAGGTAACAGGTGATCTGGTCATTGCTTCTGATATCTAGGGTAAAGATTAGCAACTTCGCCTTATGGCGATACAAAACTACTTTGACAGCAAACTTGAACCGCTTAATACTTGTGAATATTGCATCCCAGGTTAAACAAGGGCAACTTTTTGATGCACACATTCTCTTTGCGATCTGTATTGTGGTTCCTAGGAGCAAATTGGGCCATCTCCGGCCTATCAAACGTACCCCTCACATGGGGGCATAGGTGGGGCGTGAAAGAACTTGTGGCCACTGTGGTCCTTTGGGAAGTTGGGGTCTCTTTGGCCAGAATAACGGCAACGACCAAGGGTATCTCGCTTGCAGACCCATAATATTTGTCCCTCAAATTAAGACTATCCACAACTCAACTCCCTTTACAACTTGGTCAGCAAACAGCTCCTCTACGATGTGCTCCGCTTTAGCTGATTCATACTGACAGCGCACTTCCTTGATGTCCTGTCTAAAATCGCTGACATCCCTTTGTAAATCTTGGCATATTTTCTTCTCCAAAGCCAGGTTCTGTTTGAGATTTTGAAGATGCTTGATAACATCTTTAAAAATTCCCTTATAATCTGGAACTCCGCTGATCACTTTAATAAGTTTGCTAAGAGGTATCATCTAGTTGTTTTACTATTGCAGCTTGTAACAAAGGAGCTCCTCATTTGATCATTGAGAATTATTTATATGATTTCAGAGATTGGAATATTATACTGACTCTACAAATGGAAGAGTCATAGCCCATCCTTGATTGGCGTTGTCAAAGCCCTTAAGATAAGCTATCTGATCCAACAACTGCCCATATTTAGCATAACTGAGAATTGAAACTCCAGATTTTAGTGGTGCAGTGGTTAATCCAATCACTTCTCAACTGACTAAGATTTAATGTGATGTAGTCATCTTGGTGAGTTTTGCGCTGCTTCAACAGAGTAACGCAGTCCCTGCTGCAACCCACAGCAGAGTCAATACCCAACACCCATTTGGTCATTTCTTGCATTAATCGTTCAGTGTTCCCTCCCAAGGTGTTACTCCCTGATCTAGTTAAGCGTGAGTCCTCTCCAGTTAAGCAGCTCTCCCATAACTCAGGGTTGCTCCTTATTCAAATGGGGTACAAGCTGATCCATCTGAGTGTGAGCATCAACAACGTGAGAGTTTACTTGAACAAGAGCCCATTATCTCTGAGCACGTCTTTTTGATGTGTTTTAGAAACAACTAATTATCATTTTGTTGCGCTTGTGAGAACCGCGTTATGTCTCCAATTTCAATACTTTGTCTATCCTGTACTCACAAGAGCTGCCGAATAGATGGCTGTACATAAGCAAAAAATATTCCACTGACCCATAAGAGTCAAGACAGCGCTTCAGACAGGTGTTAGACACGTCCAGATAAGACATATACAAATTTCTCGCTGGGCCTGATCACTGTGGTTGAAGAACATACTCTTAAATTTTCTACGGGGTCCTCATCATAAAGATGGTACACCCAAAAAAGTCGCTCATATGATACTATGAAGATGTGCGGCATTGACATCCGTGGAGCATCCATGCTGGGATGACTCAAGAACCATACAAGCGGAAAGCTGCAATTCCATTGGGGGAGTCAACGAGGTCAGCTGACTCAGTCATGGTGACCAGGAATGGTCCCTTGTTGGAAGATTCCATAGGTTCGCCGCTATACTTGTCACAAAAACCCACTAGATCTTGGCAAAAATAGTTAGAATTTTCCATAGTTACAGGTATTTGAGCTTATGAGTTGATAAGTGGGTCCCCTGTAGTGAGCACCACTGTCAATCTTCTGTGCATTAGATAAGATCTGTGTATTGTTGCTCAGAGGTTAATCCAATGATATAATGGAATCATGATATGAGGATCGCCGTTCCTTGAGAAAGGATGGAAAATATATAAAATAGAAGCAGGGCGCTTCTGGGAAACACAAACTTTAAACACTATAAAAGCAGCTTGCACTGCCACAACCAAGGGGTCAACACTGGATATCACTTTGTGCTTTAGAATACTATAGCTTACCAACCAAAAGCAATCCCCTTTCCATTCTCTATAGCTTCTTTATCTCTTTCTTGTTGCGGTAACTTCCACAACTCTATCAAGAAGGTTAACTTACTCACTATTTGCTAAGTGAAGTCTCAGAGAATTTGTACCAGTATTACCACATTTCACACTATTGACCTTCAGCATTTGATCCGTAACAACCTTTAGGAACTTTAATACTATAACCTACTTTTGATTATCAAGGGCTTCTAATTGCCAGTAATCAAGCTATACCAAATTTTATCTGAACTGCTCTCCGAGGCAACCAGATCTTGTGGACTCCTATGTGATCTCTCAACTGCTAATACTAAAACCAATTGAACCCTAGTGTTTGTCATAGCGGGAGGAAACCATTTGGTTATTTTCTGATGAAACCCCTGCGTTTTGTGGCCCATAGATATAAATTATGGTACACTTCACAGCAGTCCCAGAGTTGCTATACCCAGTAACTTTGGGAGTAGGATGGTTGCGCCCGCCAGTCTGTAAGTATTGACTTAAAGCGTAATATGTTAGCCTTTACCTCAAATACTCACTCAGATGAAGT
The DNA here is from genome assembly GCA_022478985.1 of Massospora cicadina. Taxonomy (NCBI): domain Eukaryota; kingdom Fungi; phylum Entomophthoromycota; class Entomophthoromycetes; order Entomophthorales; family Entomophthoraceae; genus Massospora; species Massospora cicadina. The sequence continues at coordinate 173,506 of JAKSZP010005378.1, read as the reverse complement.
TCCTCTTCTTACCACCTTTGCAACAGGCAATGCTGTGGCAGCAACTTTAAAGTACTCTTTTACAAATATAGTGCCTGATCTGCTTACTTTGTTACTTGTCCTTTCCCACTTCAAGTCAATTTTGCATGGACGGAGCCAATAAGTTTCCAAGTCACTCACAATTTGATCTTTTTTCAATTACTGGTTTTTTTTATTAAAATTAACTATCCATTTTATCTATAAACAACTGAAGAAAACCAGGAGTTAAAGACGTGGAATGATGACATGGTAAATAAAGGTGGATGGTTAATAAAACCTACCTGTGTCCTCTCCTGTCTGATTTTACCCAAAATCCTGATGTACCTTAAGACCACATGTGATTATTGACAATTGAACAATGTGGCTATTATGGATCCTTATCCCTAATCCTTAATGACAACAATCTTCTATGCGATTTTAAAGCCAAAAATTTTCTCAAAATTTGATCAACGTTTATGCTTTCCACGAGTGCAGGTCAAGTCTGGCCAGGAATAGCTGACAGCAATTTGCACTCATTATGGAATACCATTTTAAGGTCATGCCTTTTTATCTGAATAACGGTCTAGAAGTTTTCTAGCAATAAATTGGCGACGCTTTAGGGGATTTTAGATTCTCTTGTTCTATTGCTTATGTGTACGACATCTTAATCAACTTTCCTAATACTGAACTACACACTAAGGACTAGTTGCAGTAACAGAAGCACTCCAAAAAGCTGGCTTTGTTGCTAAGTTATTAAAATGTGAGTTTTAAGATGAAGTTTGGTTCCTTAATAATGTACTTTTAAAAGATGGCCACACCATTGCTTCTAAATTAAAGGCCTGTTTGCTCATGGCCCACTTCAGAGACGCAGAAGCATCTGCTAGCTTATTATGATTAGTCACTCTCCTCAAGAAGTTTTAATCAGCCTTTTCAGAATTGGCCTCGCTCCTAAACACCCTCATTGGTATATATGCACTTTCTATCTGGACCCCTGAATGTCAACAAGCACTTGAAGGAATAAAAGACGTTTTCACCACCCCTGTTATCCCCATGCTAATGAGGATAAGCCCTTTACTGTGGCTTTTGACGCCTATAGTACCAAAGTTGGGACAGTCCTTTTACAGGAACGGGAGGGTAGGGAACACCAGGTGGCTTACTTTACTAGGAATTTAAGTGTTACAGAGCGTGCATGGTCATCTATGAAAAGTATTTGGCTGTTGTCTCTTAGTCATTGATGCACTGGAGGTACCTCTTACAGGATACTTACCATCCTGTGGTTTTATTGCACTTATCACAAGTCACTTGCCTACCATTTTAAACCACAAAAGCTGGCTATGAAAACCAAAACTCACCACAATTTTCTCAGTTTGAACTTCAATTACGAGGTTTGTCAAGGGGTCTACCCATATCTTGCTATAATATCCTAGTTGTAACCCACGTATGGGTCCTGACCTTAGTGACAATTATGAGCTAGTCACAGTAATTTGCCTTAAATAGTTGTGATCCCACTTCCACTCTAATTACCACAGTAGTCCCCTATCCACCGCATCCTAAACCCAAAATCCAGGTTACCACCTCTCCTGTTGTTACTGCTAATGTTTCAGCACTTGGTAATGAGGTAGGTTATGCGCATTTGCTCCTTCTTCATTTGAAGTTGAAGGTTCACTATTTGATGCTGTGTTAGCTTCCCAGCTTTATAATCCTGAGGGCTGCGACCTTCAGACTAAGATTGACGCTGGTAAGGCTCAGTATGGATGGTATTCCCAAAAAGGATAGTATACTTTCCTTTATAAAGTCTGGGTACCTTCTGGATTATGTTCCCAGTTATAAGAAAACATCAAGATCCACCCATTATGGGGTATCCTGGCGTAAAGGAGTGCACCAACTTCATTAAACGTGGATATGACTGGAAAGGACCCACTAAGGATAACAAGCTTGGGCAGAGAGCTGCCTAACCTGCTCATGCTCCGAATATGATAGAACAGGCAGTTATGGTTTCCTCAACTCACCACAACAAGCGGTAGACCCTTTGACCTAACAGATAGTCAACTTTATTGTGGGGTTATAAGTGTCTTGGGGTTATGATGCGATCTTGGTGGTAGATTTCGTCATAAATTTTATATATCTATCCCATGTTTGACAACAACAGTTGAAGACATGGCACGATGTTTATATCACATGTATCTTCCCTGTTTGGAGTACCGCAGGAGGTGATCAGTGACAGAGAGCCTCAGTTTACCTTGAGATTCTTAATGCCTTAGTGCAACATAATGAAGAATAAACCATGCAGATCTTCAGAATACTACCCATAATCTGATGGCCAAAATGAAAGAGCAAAAATTAAAAGGTAGAACATCACCTCCTCTACTATGCCACAGTTATCAAGATACTTGTGCAGCTGACCTTTTTTGGCTCATTTTTCTTACAATAACTCCTTCATTCCTCAACAGGGGCATCACTAATGTAAGTAAATCTAAGGTACAACCCTGACTTCTCCATTAAACCTGAATACTTAGAAACACCCTAGTGACAAATGATTTTTTGTGACGCATTTCAGGAAAAAGCACCAATAGGTCCAGAACCATATGAACAGAGTATATAATGGCATTATGAGGTTTGCTGATAAGAAATGCCGTAAAGCTCCTGACTATAAAAGGTGACTCAATAATGGTGGACACTGAGAAACTTAACTTCCAGGTTCTATGTTAAAAATTGGCCTTATATGAGTTAAACTATTTCCTATCAGCCAAGTTTTGAAAATAGACCTTATATGTGAATTTGACAACACATTGGAAGATCACAACTTGTTACATGCCTCCTCATTATCCCTTTTAATGGAAAGAAGCCAATGGTGGCAGATCATATTATGGTGGAAGTTGCTCTTGAACTTTAAAATAGAGCGAATCTTGAAAACATAAAGAGTCAAACGCTGTTTGCATTATGCATTAAAGTTTGAATTCCCATCTTTAAAAATATTTAAGTCCTTCCAAAAAATGTAAAAAATATCAGGAGTTATTTTTAGAGTTCCACAAGTCTAACCCTTAGGCGCAATCACATTTTCTAACCAGAAAGTCACACTTACAGCCATTTAACTTCTATCAACATAGGAATTAAGCTTTGGTCAATGCTCTAAAGGGGGAGTAGACCCTGTCCTTTAAAAAAGGTAATGTAAGGCCCGCAACAGCTGCTATCAAGTTGGACAGGGTCATAAATCCTTTTAGGTCCAAAAAGGGCTCAACCCTCAGGGCCCTACCTCTTACCCAGATTTCAGACCTAGGGTAAACCCTAGACAAAACTTGGTAGCTGCTGCCCCTCCCTGTTTGTCATGTGCCTTTCTTTAATCCACCCTCAGCACAAATCCTTCCTAGTCTCAAAATCTTCAGAGTTTTATATGAAAAGAATTAGTAAACTATGTCAGGCCTAGGAATTTCCATGAAGCCCTACTCAAGGTCCCATTACCCATCACCAACTGGTGGCTAAATCAAAAGCCACCGTGAATCTAAAATTTTTGACATCTGGGAACCCAGGCAAAATAAGTTATCTAAGAAGGTAAATTTAGAAAACCTTTACAAAAAAGGGTTGAAAATGGGGATCAAACCTGTCACTAAATCCCTAACCCATAAAGATGGAATTGGCATTTTAAATCTACTAAAAACGTCCTGAGGATAGCGCAGGGAACTTGACCAATGTTACAACTATAAATATTCGATTATGCAATAATTCCCATCACTATCAAATAGGTTTTGGTGATGGACCTGATGTTTTGCTGCTTAGAAACCCCCACTTCAGTACAACATAAAGAGACCTGAACCCTTCTATTGGTAGGGTTTGGGTTATTATTTATTATTTTCCACTAAGGTTATCTCAAAAAGCTTTCCAGCCTTATTATTTTTAATTAAAATAACAAATAGTGTACTACTAAGTATCATGGTAGTGGGAAAGACCTACCAGATAGTTCTTCTTAAAGAGAAGATTATGATGGAAATTTTTATCCATCATGTTAACTTTGTTTGCTTCTCTAATGCTAAAAACATCCCCCTCCCTTACCTCAACAGGACACCCAAACTCTTTCGCCTATATACTATGAATTTACCCTTCAATATAGAGTTTCATTGATAAGTATGGAGCTACTGTTAGGGGGATCAGATACTCACGCCTATAACCCAGTTTTCTCTTGGATCACTCTCATGCTTACATATAGTACATTGGTTTAATTTAATGATAAAAAATGAGCGATAGAAAAAACTCTGCTTGGAACTAGGAGAAAATACAGATTCACCATCCCGTTATGAAATGAGATAACTCCGTTCATGTAAAATATATAAGGAAAAAATGGAGTGATTTTTTAATCCCGTCATTCAGTGGGTTTCTCAGAGGTAGTCCATAAAATTATTTTATTTATTTTGTATATCTTATCTTGTAATTTGGGTGAAACCAATGGGGATCACTTGGTGATTAGTATTAAAGGTAATTGTTGAAGACTATATAAAAATTAAAACAAAGAATACTACATATTAATACACTAGGGAATATTTGAGAAACTTGTATTGAACTATATAAATTTGATTAAACCCCAAGTTGAGGCTTCACACGCAATAGGACAAAGCCCAACTCATAACTTTTATATCCCTTTCTTTATATATGATTTAAGATGTGTGATAAAAAATGCTATTAAAATGCTCTCAGAGCTTATTTTGTTATAATTAGTATCTTAAGTAAAATTAAGCCAGTCAAAAATAGTGTTTGCTAAATATATATGCACCAGAAGTTGTTAACTAAACTTAGAAATTCTAAAAGATGATGTTAAGTATGTTCTTAATAATTAATAAAGTTGAGCACTAAAGGTTTGTATCTGGTGTGTAAAATTTAGTGTAAGGTATATAACAGATACATGTGTAAAAAGTAAAAATCAGATGGGTCCCAGTATCTTATAACTAAGGTCTTAACATTATGTATAGCTTTTCAGGTTAATTATCTTTATTTTAATTTACAAATATTTTAGCATTTGTGGCGTCCAACCCAAACATGTTGGGCCCTCAACGCATCTTTATCTGCAATAAGCCAAACAAAGGGATTGTTTTAACAAAAAACCCCAACATGGCACTTTGGATAAGAGCCTAAGACGCCATAACAAATGAGGAAGGAGGTTGGGAAAACTCCACACAGAGTGTATGGAGGACACATGAGAGGGCATACAAAATCATAGTTGGGGCTTTAGCGGCATGGGGGTGAAGGCTGCTAAGAAGAGGACTTCCTCATTGATGAGGCCAGTAGTGTGCATGGTCTCAAGATACTGACAAGTTCAAATTCTGCATGTTTGATTAACTCAGGCCCTTAAGAAAAACTTTTTATTTATTGGAGAGTTTAGGGTAATCTGGGTTATACATCATATGCTTTCACAGCATCAATGCAAGCGTGGCCTGTAGCAAACGCAATCTCCTCGATGGGTTCCTGGGCATCGTCAGGGGGAAGTTAAGACATGAAATTCCGTTGACCAGTGGCCTCATAGCCACATGAAGGGACTGGTGATAAGGAATGTTCTCAAGGGCAACGGCTGCCTCAAGAGCCATTATATTTAACGTTTTATAAGCAGGAAAGCCCTTATGAGGGAGAAATGAGTGATAAGGCGTCAAATCAGGTGGGTAAATAATAGTACAGGATGATCAAAGCTGGGGTTTATAGAATATTCCACCTAAGCATCATCCACTTATTTGAGAGATCCAAAAGGTTTTGAGATGGGATGCTCAGGCCAGAAAAGGGAGATGATTGACTGGAGCCAGGAGCAGTGGGCCACAAATCTTTGACCAAGGCTAGTAAACTGTTGGTTGAGCCATAGCTGGATCTGAAACTGTCATATATATTTGACTTTTATTGGCTGGCTTAGCCAAAGCTGAGGCCCCAGTGAGTGTGGGAAGGGGAGGGATGATTGAACCACACTCAAAAAACTGATGCATATTCAGTGGTGGGGCTGATGATGGTGATAGGAGAAGCAGAAGCTGCAACAATGGCAGGGTTAGGTACTTAATCTTCAACGATCAAGTCTGAAGCACAAGGGCAAACTGAGTGTCCATTTTTGATATAAGCCCATAATGGGTGGTCTAGGGTAGTGTGGACAATGGTACGGGTGAATGGCGAGGTGGGTGTCTCAGTGGAAAGGATGGGTGGTTGCAAAGGCGTGAGGCCTCGAAAGTCAGCTGGCTCTACTTGAAACCTCAAACTGAGGAATGGGATTCACGCTGTAGGCAGCCAATCCCTCCATGAGCTCATAGAGGAGCAGGTTGGGGGAGAGATGGCTGGAGAGCCCAGCAAACTGAACCACCTGAGTGGCATTTACTGGAATCTAAGTATGGGTTGGAATAGGTTTATTTTTGTAAACAATTGACAGCATCACCGCGGCTGTAGCTGGGCTTCACTAGGAAGCTCAGATCATGTTAACATTAAATGGCGGAAATTCTCAACCCAGCAGGTTTAAACACCACCTGAGACATCTCAATGATGGCGGCACTTGTATAAGGGAAGAGATTCCCATGCTCAGCCCAAAGGCTGAAGTTCAGATTGCTCTAGGGAGCACTAGGGGTCTTCTCAGTACTTCCTTGGAGTACATAATGTTGATCAAGATCCTGAGGGGTAACAAAATATCTGGTAGGACTAGGGGGCTAGCAGAGCCAGCCTGGGCGACCTTTGGCTGCAGCTTAAAAACACCAGGAGGCAGCGCACCACCACCCTTGTGGGGGGAGCAGGTGTCAAGTTTGATGACATTGGATTATAATGTCATGAAAAAATGAGATTGTTTTTATAAAACTTTTGAGATCAGACTCAGTCTGAATTGTGATCAAAGAGAAAGAAAGAGTTTAATTTGCTTTTTTATTGTAAGAACTTAGCTTTGAAATTTTCCATTATTTGCAAATAACTTATGTTTGGTAATTGTGAAATTATAGAAGCATTTTTAGGATGTCAGGAATCATATATCTATTGAGTTATGATTAAACTATATTTTCTCTCCATCCAAGAAAAAATTATGCGTTATACTGTAATTTGTTTCATGCATGGTTACTAAAATTTGATTTCAACTATCCATAACTTTTTACAATAAGGTATAGTGTTAATAAGAAATAATCTCTTTCTGCTAAGCATCACTTTTCGAAAATCAATTCAGCCTGAAATTTAGCTCCACTAAAGAGATTTACGAAAACTATTAGCAAATATGGCGGAAAACCCTCAAAAGAACCCGCAGGCTATGCCAAACGATCCAGCACCACCCCCAAACGAAGCAACCCTCGGTTACCCACCTCAGGGTCAACCAGAACCACCCGCTCTCAAGCGCAGCCATGAAAGCAGGCACCACCCCCCAACCTGGAGCTACTCCAACTAGCGCCAGTTCACCTGATCGCACTTCTGCAACCTGCACGCGTAACAGCTCTTTGTGCGCTGCCTCCCACCAACCCGCTGGGCCCCCTCCAACCAAGGAGGCCATCACCCACGCTGTTTTAATGGCATCTGCTCAGTTGAATGCAACTCAGCCCATCCAGGCATTCACCTCCCCCATTGTGTCAGCTAATTCAGCCCCATCTATTATTGCTGACGCCGTGTTTCTGGCTCCCTCCATGAGGGGCGATACCCAGCTACCTGGCCCCCAAATCCTCAGATGTAAGGTTGGATTAGCCGCACATTCTGGTTCACTAAGCACCAAATTGGGACAATCTACTCTTCCCAATGAGGATTCAAATGGTTCGGATTTTGGAACTTCACACCAGTTCAAATCTCACCCGTCACATTTAAACCCCGTAATTGGCACCTCTCAAGTCGGCACTTTATCTCAATATGCTGAAAACGACCAATTCACCAATCAGCCAATAATTTTTGCCCACGAAATAACAGCAAATACTCGGGCTGAATTTACCCAAATAGATTGGGATGGTGATGAAACATCGCCCTCCTCCCAATTGGCTGGAGTTAATTCCAATCTGGATGGGACTCCCCAATTTAGCGAGGCCCAACAATCACCTGGCCCCCAAACCCTCGGATGTAAGGTTGGATTAGCCGCACATTCAGGTTCACTAAGCACCAAACTGGGACAATCTACTCCTCTCAATGGGGATTTAAATGGTTCAGATTTTGGAACTTCACACCAGTTCCAATCTCACTCATCCCATTTAAACCCATAATCGGCACTTCTCAAGTTGGCACTTTATCTCCATATGCTGAAAACGACCAATTCACCAATCAGCCAGTGAGTTTTGCCCACGAATTCACAGCAAATACTCGGGCTGAATTTACCCAAATAGATTGGGATGGTGATGAAACATCGCCCTCCTCCCAATTGGCTGGAGTTAATTCCAATTTGGATGGGACTCCCCAATTTAGCGAGGCCCAACAATCACCTGGCCCCCAAACCCTCGGATGTAAGGTTGGATTAGCTGCACATTCAGGTTCACTAAGCACCAAACTGGGACAATCTACTCCTCTCAATGGGGATTTAAATGGTTCAGATTTTGGAACTTCACACCAGTTCCAATCTCACCCATCCCATTTAAACCCATAATCGGCACTTCTCAAGTCGGCACTTTATCTCCATATGCTGAAAACGACCAATTCACCAATCAGCCAGTGAGTTTTGCCCACGAATTCACAGCAAATACTCGGGCTGAATTTACCCAAATAGATTGGGATGGTGATGAAACATCTCCTCCTCCCAACTGGCTGGAGTTAATTCCAATCTGGATGGGCCTCCCCAATTTAGCGAGACCAACAAACCGCCCCTCAATTTTATATGTCGCCAGCAACTGCTGTAACATTCCAGCAACAAGGGAACTCCGCAAACTTGTCCAAACCATCAGCTCACACTCAACCCGCAATTGCAGCCCAAAGCAAACACAAACGTACCAAAGGAGCCACTGGGTCGTGGCAAAAACCTCTAGCACCAACGCTACCCAAAGCAGATCCCCGTGAAGTGGCATTTATTGCCGATGTTAAGAAGAAATGGGCCGAAACTAGAGCGCAAAAAGCTCTACCTCGTTCAACCCTCTCCCACGCAATTCACCTTTATTATGGGCATAACCCTGTTGAATTCTATACAGAGGATTACTTCTCATAATTTGCAGCGATTGCGGAGACATTCCCTATTAACACCACCATTCATGAATCAGTGGAGGGCCACTACATCAATGTGGGCTTCACTGAAGCTGCCCTTGCTGACCATGCTGCCACCCTCCAGGTCATTATTGCACGCGGATCTCTTCGCATCTCCCGCACACGCTCTCACCTGGAGAAAATTTCATGGGTTACTTTTTCCAACCTACCAACGAATGTTGATCCTGAGTCTCTTAAACTGGCACTCCATCGTGGTTTAATGGAGTTTGGGTCAGTTATTCAGTGGACTTTAGCGTCCCCTCTTACTATGCTCCCACTCAAAGAGCTCACACTGCTAGGGCGTCGTTCATCCCCTCCCCCACTGTATCCCGCAACATTGAGGTTATTCCTCATGTGGCGGTAGTTGGGGCATGCCCTGAGATCTTTTTTGTTGACCCTGATCAGGCACGCCCCCGGTGTTCATGGTGTAACGCCCTTAGACACTTGTATAGTGGCTGCACAGCTCGAAAACAAGCCCTCTTAGCCACCACCCAGGGGCCTAAACCAAGCCCAAAAACGATCCCACGTGGCTGCAGCAGCAATTCCACAACCTACACAATGGGTTCCCATTCAAGACCTGTCCCCTGAGGCCTTACGCCCAGCAGTTGAAACAGCTAACCCCACTATTGGTATGAATACTTTCGCGCTCATGCCCCCTTTCAATGGGCACCCCCTCCAATCTCCCAGAGTCAACTCCCTCTCTCACCAAGCGCAAGGCATCTCCCACAGGGTGCCCCTCGTCAGCCACCCCCACTCAGGGCTCCGCGGCACCCCCACCAACCTCCACCAGCGATTTATCGCATCAACCCTCAGCTCCCAATGGAGCTATGCCCACCAGCATGGACTGGCAACCCGCGGCCTGCGGTAGAAGTGCCACCTCAAAGAGTCCTACCCCAGCCCCACAGTCCATTTCGCGCATATCATTTGCAGTGTTGGAGGAAGTGAATATGGACTCAGACTCATCAAATGGGGACACCGCGGAGGTCACCATTGAGCACCCTCAGGTCCTTCCCCTGCAACGGAGCGGGGGCAGCATCCTAGGCTGGCTTACTGGGTCCTCCGCCCCCCACCCTCTCCTTCCCCTCAGAACCCTTGACGCTCCTCACGGATTGCAGTTAATAGTCAAGCTAAAGGACTCAAAACTAGCCGCCTCACAGCAGCAGGTTTAAGCGCTGGTAACCTCCCAGAACATGGAGGGGAACAGCTATGAGTCCCCGTGGCAGCACCCTGGCCCTGCAATCCATCAACGCAAATGGGTTGCGGGACTTTAAGCGGAGAGCCCGCCTCCTCCGAAACTTCAGGTCAGCACAAATTGACATCGCTGCTGTCCAGGAGCCCCATATCCTCCCCCACGAACAATCTGCATGGAATGAACAGTTTGGAGGCAACTCCTTCTGGACAAACCATGCCGCCATTATTGTTTTAAATCCCCAGGTTAAAACCCATTCTTTTTCACAATATCTAGGTGGCCGCCTCATACTGGCCAAACTTACCACTCCTGACTTCTCCTTCTTCGCTGCAAGCATCTACCTGCCTAATGCAGGTCAGGAGCAAAATCGGCTCTTGGAAGAGCTCCTCCAACTCAATCTCCCACGGAATACAGTCCTCTTAGGAGATTTCAACACAACCATAAGTCGCGTCCGTGACTCTTACCCCCTGCAGCAAAGGAACGCCCTGGATCAAGTCGCCTCCAGGATTTCCTTCGCCTGAGTGGCTTTATAGATGCGCTTCCACCCTCCGCGTCTGGCCTAGGTTGCATGACTAGGATCCAGTATGATGGAGGAGCTTTCCAGTCAGCGTCACGCATAGATATGGCACTGATTGGCCCCTGCTAATTGGCCGCGTCTCCTCTCCCATCTCTCGTGACAACCATCTGAGTGATCACAGGTCACTCACCGTTGTCCTCACCACCACACTTAGACCGTCGCATAGGGTATGTCCTAGGGTTGCCCCAGCTCTTCTTAACAACCCCTTCACTAAGGAGAAGCTGTCTATGACCATCCTGGAGACTCTCACCTCCCCCCACCCCACCTGCTTGACCACAAGGCTAGATGGGCGGTGACCAAGGAGGGCATCACCCGCGTTGCTTACAACTGTGCCAAAGCCCAGATGACTGCAGCTCGCGCCAGAGTCAAAAGGGCGGAAGCCAGAATCAGACATCTAGAGCGAAACTGCCAGCCTTCGCCATCTCCCAGATGGTTGGAAGACTGGGAAGCGGCGCAGGAAGCACTCCGCTTGGAGCTCACACTGCAGGAAGAACGGGCAGCAAACTTTACAACATCTCGTTACTATGCTCAATGGGAACGCCCCACCCGCTTCTTCTTTCAGAAACAGAAAGCCCGGTCAACAGCCCAGGATATTACTGCACTGAAGATTGGCACTACAACCACTTCAGATAAGGAGGAAATCACGCAGGAACTACACCGCTTCTACTCCAGCCTCTTCCATGCCACCCAGGTGAACCCATCGGACATCCAAGACTTCCTGTGACGGGCTCCAGAGCCGCCCATTGACCCACGGGCTGATGAGGCTCTACTGGCGCCTATTTCCATCCAGGAGGTGATGGAAACCCTTCTGAAATCCCCACAGAATAAAGCCCCAGGCCCAGATGGAATACCCTTCGAGGTGTACCTTCTGAAACCTGCAGTGATAGCCAGAACCCTCCGCGACCTCTTCGCTACACTCTTGGTGAATGGCGAGGTCCTCCCCGACTCCAGAGGCTCAATCACGACCCTCATTCACAAGAAGTCAGACCGTGAGAACCTGGCGAACTGGCGCCCCATAGCGTTGATCAACACAGACCACAAGCTCTTCACGAAGCTTCTGGCCAACCGCATCACCAAATGGGTGTCACCTCGCCTCTCCCCATCCCAGCACGGTTTTATTCCGGGGAGGTCGTTATGGGACAACTATAATGACCTTCACGTGACTTTGACTGCTAACTCTCGTAAGGTGAATGGCTTTATGGCTATCCTGGATATGGAGAAAGCATATTATCGGGTAGCCTGGAAGTATATTGATGCTTCCCTGGCCCGCTTCCATCTCCCACCCGCAGCTAGGCGCTGGATATCAGCGCTCTATGACCAGCTCCACACCAGAGTCCTGGCGCCAATGGGTTTTACAGTGGCAGTACCAGTTGGACAAGGTCTCCGGCAAGGGGACCCCCTGAGCCCTATCTTTTTTAACATCACCCTTGACCCCCTCTTGGCCTCCTTACAGGACAAGCTAACAGGGATTCTGGTCCCAGGTAAAGCCCCCACACGCACCATGGCATATGCAGATGACACTGTCATTGCATTTGGCTGCCCTGGGGATGTTGCCCACGCTGCTGTGACCATTGAGAGGTACACCAAGGCGTCCAACGCCATGGTCAACACCTTCAAGACAACAGTTGTACAGGTCGGCTCCCGCACCTTCCCCCACCATCTGGTATTGAACCTGAGCGCGGTACCTTCCGTCACCTGGGCGTTCTCACCAACCAACAAGGAGTTGCGCTAAAAGACAATGAGGACTTGCTCCTCGCAGCAGTTAACTTCAGGATTGCCAGCTGGAACCGGCGGCACATCACCCCCCAGGGTTGAGCTCTGATGGCCAATGTGTTCCTCCTCTCCAAAGTCTGGTTCCTAGCGCGCGTCTGCCCATTCACAGATTCCTTTTATACGCGGCTCAATGTACTCCTCCGCTGTTGGATCTGGGGCTCAAACCATCCACCAATGGCCCTCTCAACCCTTGCCCGACCCTGCAATGAAGAGGGCCTAGGCTTCTGGACACGCAATCCCACGCCACCACAATCTTCCTGAAGTTCCTATGGCCGATTGTCTGCTGGGACGCGACCCCATGCCCCAATGGGCGCCCGCCCTCCGCCAGTCAGTGTCAGCAGCTCTGGGTCTTCCTAGAGCATCTCTGACCTCATTAGGGGAGTGGCTCACAAACCACCCAGGCCATCGCCTAAAACCATCCTCATCCCCCTACTGGAACCAGGCTCTCCTTGCCCTGAAATGAGTAGGCGCGCGGATCCACCATGCCTTCCCATACAGAAGGGAGGGCCCTGGCCTCAGCCCCCGTCGCCATGCAATTGTGCACAATGGACAAGTTGTCACAACTCGCCTCAACCCCCAAGATCGTCCTCCCATCCGCCCAAGACTCCGTGAGCTCCATCCCTCCGTGAGATTTGACCTTAAGGAATTGTGGAAGGACGTCTATCACCCCATCCTGTCAGCAAAGGTGTCCAACACCTTATGGAGGGTGCTCCACTGTTCATACAGGACAGGGGACCGGACTGGTCCTACCTTCCAGCACTGAAGCTGCCCCCGCTGTGTGAAGCCTATTGACTCCCACCTCCATCGTTTTTTCACCTGTCCAGGTGTCGCCGCATTTTGGCCAAAGGCCCGCGCGCTCCTCCATGCTCAGCCCTGGTCTGGACACCCTGTGCAAGACCTCATGTTTGAGCAGACATTGCCTGGTTGCCACTGACCCCTCCATGTCCTCGCCTATGCCACAGCCATCTGGACCATCCATAACTCCTTCCTTCGTGCTGCCTTTGACCAGCAGGTGTGGACTCTTCCACACATGATCACCCACTTTTAGGTACACTTTGAGATGGCCCTGAAGGTCTGCACTATGTCGTCAACCCTCCCCCGCTCAGTTGTCACTGCAGCATGGCTCTGGCGCGCAAACCCCCTCCCTTTCTCGATGCCTTCTCCCTCCCCTTCCCTCGCCTCAGGCTCTTAGGAGCCCAGGCATAATTTAATAAACATCGATGAATCCCCCCTTGAGTTGGGACCATCTAGTACTAAAAAAAAAGGTATATGCCTCAGCCCCAGTTTTTGAGGCTAAGAATAAAATGAAAGGTCCCAAGATCAAGTGGGATCTAAAATTATTTTTAGGAATAGTGGTATTCTAATGTCTGTTTATACAAGAATTCTCTCAGCTGGATGAGCCTTTGTTCCATCTACTTTGGAGTGGAGTGGCTTTTATATGGTCCCCATTTGAGAGATTACTTTCAACAAGTTGAAAGCAACGCTAATCAAGCTTTAGTGATAAGTTACTCCAATATTGCCTGGCCTTTTATTATACAGTCCACTGCCTTGTTAAAAGGCATTGGAGCTGTGCTCTCTCAGCGTGATGAACATGGAGAGGAGCACCTAGTATCTTTTTAAAGTTGGGCCATTTATAAACAAGTAAGAAATTATACAGTCATAGAAAGCAAATGTTAAGCTGTTATATTTGCCTGAAAACAGTTCTCGTTTATACTCACTGAAATAAATTCCAAGTGATTACCAAATATGCCTCCTTACAGTGGTTATATAACCTTAAAGGCCTGAAGGGCAACTGGCAAGGTGAGCATTGCAGCTCCAGGATTATGTCTTTGAGGTGATACATTGATCAGGGTCATCTCACCAAGATGTTTGCGGACTTTCACAACTACCCATTTTGTCTGCGCTGGTCCCTTACAATAATCATTTATCTGAGAATATGAATCCCATAAATATAATGAGCAATTCCTATTTAGATGCACTTTAGATCAATTATTGAAGTATATTAGAGTACAAAATGGGGTACTCTACAAGTTTGACAATAACAGTAAAAGAAGTTATACCCTTCCCCTTTGAAGAACTGTCAATTATTATAGAAGCTTATTGCACTGTTGGGCATATAGACTAGTTAAAACACTTAAACAAATTCAACAAAGCTACTATTGGGAGTAATGAGGTTTGACATCCAGTTTATCTTACTGAAATGCCAAAAATGCCAATTACAAAATCCTTTAAGGCTTCCACCAGCTATTAACTGGTAACTTAATTGGGCGTGGCACACATAATAATAGATACTATTGTCCTCTACCAGTCAGCAAGTCAAATGTCAATATATCATTTTGGACAATGACGACTTATCCAAGTGGATTGAAACTGAGCCTCTAATTGATATTGGAGAAGTTACCAAAGCCAAGTTTATCATGGAGCACATCGTTTGCAGGCACAGATGTCCACAGGTTATTTTTGGAGGACAACTCTACTAAACTTCACCTCAAAAAAGATTTTAAAATTGAGCTTGATTATGAGGACTATAGTGGCCTTCTCCACCCCATATCTATCATTTCTATGGCTCTTAAAATCTAGACTGACCTGCCAGTTGGGTTGCAAAAGCACCCAAAAGTCGAGCCAGAATGTGAGGGGCACTGCCGCTCAAATGACGTTTAAATTTCTGGGAGATAAATTATAATGGAGTGCTGACAGTCCACAAATGTAACAAACAACCTGGCAAAGAACTAAGATGTTGCAGCCCCAGAGCCATTGGGCCAGGGTGTAGAGAATGCAAGTTTGGGGAAATTTTCATAGTTTCTTGACATGATAGGCCCAATTGACCATGGAGGGAACCAAAGTCAACGATATGACTGGGACAACCCAGTTGCTACAAGGCCCGCGGGGCCATATTGTAAATGTCATGGGGATTTGGTAAGAAATTTGAACTTAAATGGATAAATTTGTGTGCAGAAGACTTTTAATGAATTTAAAATAAAAGAGTCAACTGTCATTTTTATCAATGTGTTTAATAGATTATATAGATAATCAATTTTGTGGAATAGCTTAGGAAAGTGCGGTATCAGGGCTCTCAAGTTTTTGCCTAACAGCGAACTTCAAGCAAGAGGGGGAAAATGAACTTAATGTGAACTGCTTTGAAAATCAGTGGCGGGCCAGTTTCTGTCAGTTCGTCCACTAATGCCAAAATTTCAGATTTTATTTGGTGCTGATGACTAGAGTGACAGCGTCTCACCCAATGGGCAGTGGGAATCTCCCATGGCCACCCCATGTAGGGGCAGTCCCATGAGGTTAGGAATGGGGTTAGGGCGCCTAACCCACTCACACCTGGCCACTTTGGCATCTGTTTGACCATGTAAGAAATGTTGTATGAGGGTTTAAATGTTTTTAGGGAGGGTTTCAAACTGGCTGCAACATTTACCAATGGCTGATGCCATTGGCGAGCTTTGCTGAAGATTTGACACTAAATGCTTTTTTTCTAAAAGTACACGCCCATCAAGCTTTGTTGCTGAGGGTTTCGGGCTCTCAGGCCTTGATGCCAAAAGATCATTGCCATTGACTTCATTTGAACCTTTCACCCCATAGGGATGCCAACTCTCCAATAGCTCAGCACAAATTCCCTTGATTTGCAGTATTGATTCATCTGAAGTTAATACTGGGGGTGGTGGGGTCCTCGAGGGTAAGCTGTTACCCACTGCTCAACCACATGGGCGAGGTCACCCTGGGAAACAAGAGGGGCAGCTGGCCTTCTTGGACCCTTCTTTGACGGGAAAGGGAACGCCACCTGGTCCAAGCAGAGGGGCGCTCCCCTGGACTTACAATATCATCCAGAGACTATTAGAACTGTTAAGAGGTTAACGGAACTTTGGAACAGATTTTCCATAAGTTAACTGCCTTATCACCCTCCCAGTGGGCCCTTTACATCAGCCCCACATCTTTCGCTTGCAACATTGTATCTTATAGTGTTACTGGATTTTCTCTTTTCCAATTACTGTATGGTTGACAGCTCACTTTACCTCCCATATTATAATCTATCGTTGAGGATGAGGATGGGATCCAACCTGGGGAATACTTCAATCAACACTTCAAAGCACTAATAGAGATTTTAAAGAGGCTTATGGGCCCACTTTAACCAAAATTAACCAGAAAAGAGATGATGTTATCCACTGAGCACTCTTATATAAGTTCAACTTGGGTGACTGAGTATTGTCTGTTACTCCTACAGGTTTAAGTGAACCCACAAATGTTGATGCTCTGAAAAGGTCCATATGTAATTGTGGAGCACTCATCCTTCAATGTCTAAATCTTTTAGAATTTTATTAATCTAAGATTTTCATAGTGTTCATGCAAAGTTTCTAAAACCTTATTATGGCATATATATTCCCTTCCAGCCTTCTTTGCAAGAACAGTCAATTTAAGAGAGGGGAAATTGTTAAAAAGGGTGTTAACTTGACTTCAAATAATTATTTATGTAGTGTTGATGATTAAGATGAAAATGAACGGAATCAAATTCTCCTCTAAAACGCCCTAATGATTACTTTAGCTTTTGGGTCTCCTAGCTATTCCAGAATTGTCACGTGGCAACTCATACTTTCTAAATCAACCTTTTTCAATGAATGGATATGATTATGCCTATTGTACTCTTTGTATTCATTGTGCACGATTTACTAGACAATCTTTTTTAGTCTGGAGTCACTAATGTTCTGTGCCTGGTGAATTTCTTTAAAAACCCCTTCTTCTTCCTAAAAATATTGTCATTTGACCAAAGTTATCATATTTTACTAAGAACCTTTCTTGGATAGATTTACTATTTCAAGAATCAAAGGAATAATGAGACATCGATGAATCCCCCCTTGGGTTGGGACCATCTAGTACTAAAAAAAGGAATAATGAGTATTATACTCTCTGCATGATATATCAGAATATACTAAATCATGGACAGAGGTTTTGCGATCAGTTAGGATTAAAGGAGTTCTAGGAACTAACTATATTTTTGCAAGTAGTGTGCTTGTCTTACGCACTACAGGGTTGTGCATTGAGCGCCAAAGAGACATATATGGAGAGCTGTGGATCAACACTCTATTGAAACTTGATAAAAATGAACCTTAGGGGTGCAGGTGGATCATGTAAGCCTAGGGGAGGTCCCCCTCCATTTGGATTGGGGGGTATTCCATTTTCCATCCAAGAATGGGACAAGAAGGCCGGAGGCCCCCTCGTCTCCCAGGGGGACATTGCTCATGTGGTTGACAAGAAGCGGGTCACCGCTTACCCTTTAAGGACACCGCCACCCGTTCTAGTATTAATTTCAATTGAATTATGACTACTAATTAAGGGGATTTGTGTCAAGCTATTGGGGAGTCAGTATTTTCACAGGTCAAAAAGTTTAAATGAAGTTAATGGCCACAAGATTTCTGCATCAAGGCCAGATAGCCCTAAACAACTGGCAGAAAAGCCTGACGGGTACATACTTTTGGTGAATAATGTTTAGTGTCAGATCTTTGTCAAAACTTACTGATGGCATTGGGGCTTTTCTTTCTTGTAACAATCACTTTAGTTACTACAATTCGATTTGAACAGCAAATTTGGATAATCACACACAGGAAAGATGGGCGACTTTATCAATAAAAGATAATACAACATGGACGAGCGTCGCGGCAAGCAGTGCGCTTAATGGTGCAACTAAGGGCAAGAAACGCCCTGTAGGGGGACCAGGAACCCAATCCGCAAAGAAATCGCAAACTCAGACACTGTCTGGGCTTATAGTATTCACTGTAAAACACGCGCAATATATGTACATTCAGTTCAACCAACCCTTATCAAAGGTGGAGCATGGGATCAGACTCTTCCTTGGGGATGAGTCACTGACCCTGTGGGAGAAAACATGTGAGGCACAGCCCTCACTTTTCCCTCACGCGGAGTATGTAGCCACCAATAACATGGGCCATGGCTGGATCAATATTATTTTCAAAACAGCCGATGAAGCTGATGCCGCAGCCAAAGTATGTGTGGAAATTGCCCTCCCCGAGGGCAAAAAAATTGTGTGCACCACGCGCACCAGATGGAACATAGTGAAAACTTTGTTCATCTCTTTTGACTCACTCCCCACCAACCTTCCTTGTAAGATATTTGAGGAGGAGCTCCGCAAAGGTCTTGTGGCCTAATGAGAAATTCAGCAACTCAAATTACAGCAATTTTGCCTGATGTTAATCCTTGCACAGGCAAAGCTATCGCCATAATCAACCCCTTCCCAGAAGTGGAAAAGGACTTATTAGAATTCCCCACACAGCAGAATTTCACTTTGAAGATGGGGGCCAGTCAGTAGCATTCCGAGTTACACTGGAACGCGCACCACCCATTTGCAACCACTTTGGCTCACTGGGCCACAAGGAACACGCATGCCCTGTGAAAGAGGGCTTAATGGAAAATGATTATTGTGAGGAAGCAATGGATGAAGATAATGAAAACTTCGCCAAAATGACTGATGGTCACCACCCATTCCGCTGGGGTGAAGATGGACTATACTCCATTGTGGACCCAGTTACAAGCAAACAATGTAAAGTAGCACAAAAAGCCCACAAGCGAGCAGTGGCCGAAGTGGCAGCACACACGGAGTCTGCCATTAACCCCAGACAAATACAGGAGTAATTCGGATATTCACCAAACCAACCAATAAGAACAATATGCCCAGGTCGAAAATTTTCACAGTAACCTGACTGAATCACAAAGTGAATTCAGTCATGCACATACTGAGGAACAATGCAACCGCAATTTGGGCGAAAATGCGGTGCACAATTCACCAAAGTTGAACTCCAAAAATACAAAATTCAATCAACAATCCGCATCAAATCAACATGAGACCTGTGCAAGAAAAGTTGATGCAAATGCAAAAAACCGCAATTCCACTGAATCATTGGGTCAGATCAAGGGAACCAACAATGGCAGTGAAAGAGTTGGAGTACAGACGTGGAGCATGGCCAAAATTAGCCGCAGTGGGATAGGGCCAGAGGGCCCTCCCAACTGCTCCTGAGGCGCCGTGGGCACCTCAATGTCAATAGGGATGCTAAACATCGTGGGAGCTAGGGCTCATACAAATCAAGCCAAAAAGCTGGAATTCCTGCAAAAACCTCTTGTAGACATCTTGGCCATCAAAGAAACCCACTGTCTACAAGGGGAAGAAGGATCCTGGTCAACCAGGGTCGCACCATCACAATCAGTATGGACATCTCAATGTGGGGTGATCGTCCAAAACAACAAAAAATTTAAAATTACAAATTCATCATCACACTTGCACAGTCGAGTCCTGGTAGCAACAATCACATGCCAAGATGAAATAATTTCGATAGCATGTATCTATGCACTGTGCACTGCAACTGAGAGAAAACAAATTTTTTGAAAACATTCCTACTCTCACCCTCCCACCAGATACCATTATGTTAGGCGATTTCAACTGCTGGGATAACCCCAATACAGATTGATGGCCTAATCTCAGGGGATACCCGCCTGGATACATTGAATTCTGCACAATGAAGGCATTTCTTGGCTTACAGGATGCTCTTCCCCCAAGTTCACCACTCCTTCCCCACATGACGCGGCCCAACATATGCAAGGGAGCGCTCATATCAATGAGTTGCATTGACCACAACCTTGTCCCACAATCCCACCGGACAAGAATCTCCAAATTTACAAAAAAAAGATCAATTTTTCTGACCATCAATTGGTTACAGTGCAGTTAGCACCAACTTAATCCCACACACAGGTGTCACCTTGGAGAAAGCTTCACCCAGAAAATATAAAATTGCCCGAGATATCCAACTGGGTCAAAAACAAGGCTATGAACCCAGAATTCTTAGCCCCATCACTTCGGATCCCATTGGAACATAAGAAAATTTCAAAAATGATTTAATCAACAAAACCTGACATATTGCATCACATAAGCACACCGCGGACACAGCCACAATCAAGCGTACCTTAGTGGGTTAGACCACCTGGAAATAAATACTCCGAGATCTGGCTATAGCCCCAACTGGGGATGCAAATGGGCAGAAATATCTGCCCAACTTAACAATCTCATCTTCAAACACCAACACAGAATCAAAGTATCGAACAAAGGTAAGTTCATTAAGGAAGGCAAAACCTGTTTGACATACTTTTTCTGCCAATTCCACTCCCGCTGAAACCAGCCTGCATGCACAAAGGTCCACAAAACCATTGGCACCATGGCAACTGGCCCTGGGAGGTCAAGGAAGAAATACATTACTATTACACCAAAATTATATCATAAAACGCCAACAGAATCACAAAAAATTGAAGAATTTATACAAACTGCTGAGATAAAAAGTACACCACAGAATTACAATATACTATCCCTAATTACATGGGAGGAGCTTTGGGAGACAATTCGCGGTGCACCACTTAGGAAATGCCCAGGGCCTGATGGGATACCCTACTAATTTTAAAAAATATTTTCAACAAATCGCCCCCCTCCTATTGGCGTCTATGAACCAGAGCTTGTTGGAAACACGCCTATTATCAGGAGGCCATGAATCCTACGTTATGACATTGTATAAAAAGGGTGACAAGTTGGACCTGGCCAACTGGTGCCCAATTGCACTCTCCAACACTGACACAAAAATTCTAACAAAAGTTTTAGAAGCCAGATTAGGCGCAATTGCATCTGACGTCTAATACCCAACCAGTTTGGGTTTATACAAGGGCGTTCAATCTGGAACAACATTCACCCTGCTGCAAACATTTGCCGATCCAAAGCAACTGGTGCCCTGGTCTTCTTGGATCAGGAAAAGGCGTATGACTGTGTTAGCTGGCCATACTTAAAAGAATGTCTACATGCCTTCAAACTCCCACAATTCGTAAAATGGGCGATGATCCTAACAGAATCTGCAACCATGGCTGTATGCGGCCCTGGAAACTAACAAACAAGATTAAACCACACAGAGGGCTCAAACAAGGGGATCCCCTCAGCCCACTGCTATACAACTTCAGCTTTGACCCACTCCTCCGAGTAACTGACTCACGTCTCATGTGGATAACCGCACAAGGACAACCAACAGTCAAGATACTGGCCTTTGCGGATGACTGCATAGCAGGTATAGCAAACAATGAAGATGCCCAACAGCTGGAACGCACTCAAGAGGAATACTCCAAGGTGGGCAATGCATCGCTCAACAAAAGAAAGACAGAAATCATTCTCTTAGGCAAATACACAAACAACTGGGCCACAGCATCAGAACCTCATACCAACACACGAAGAAAAAACACAATCATTTTACCCTTTGCAACACCTCTCCTGTCCAACACCTTGGAATTTGGCTAGAATCAGGGGGATATGCTAACAAGACGATGGAAAATAACCTGTTACAACGGGTATCCAAACGCGTCGCCTCCCTCAAGGGAAGAACCCCAGGATTAACAGGACGAGTTACAGTTGCTAACTCGCTCATCCTCCCAATACTGTGGCACCAGGCCCGCGCGATCGCCTTCTCAACGACCTTTATAACCTCAATCCGCGCGCTTATCCAGGGCTGGCTGTGGCCCGGCTCTCACCCTCCTATATGGATGGAAACACTATTTGGCCCACGCTCAAGCGGAGGCATGGGACTAATAGATTTCAAGAGCCACGCCAATCACATCCTAGGTACCTGGATAAAGGAAGTCCTTGCTCCAGACCTTCTGCAACAACGTTGGTCCAGAGCAGCAAGGACTAACTTTGCACAGGCGCTCAAATTAACCAACCCACATAGTCCACCCAGACTACTTTCATACCTTGACAAACACCCTACGGCAACAGGTCCGCATGGAACCTACCCTTATTTCAAACATATTCTCCAAACTATCCGCCATATGGGTTGGAACATAGAGAACATGGGTACTATACAGGGAAGGGGACGACCCAGCCCCCAATTCAAATTAAGAAACCCAGAAAACCACCCCCAGAGAGATATGCTCGCAACAACCTCAAGCATAACTAGGATAGAATACCTAGATATGTTGGACATTCCCTATGATTTAACCACTCAGAAGGCAGTGTGGAAAATGACTCACCACCCACTCCTACACCCGAGGATAAGAGCAAACGCCTGGCGCTGTCTGAGAAGTACCTATAGGATGGCGGACCATTCCAACTCCCTCCACAAAACATGTGCAGTATTGGAGGGGAGGGATCCCTACATCATTGCCTAGAAAATGCCCCCCAACCCAAGCTATATGGCAGGAAGTCACACGCCTGCTTAAGATCCAAAACGAACAGGAGTTCTCAATATCAAAGAGCATCTTCGTGCTCCAGATCAATCCACCAATCCCATCTACCCTCCGTTCCCTAATAATACCCATTGCAATGCGGACAATCCACACAATTGCATTAGATGCGTTCAAGGGCACGGTCCTAACCATTCATGGGGTTATTAACAGATTCCATGTCCACTTACTGGAGCACTTCCAAGCCTGGCTCTATGGATATACGAGACCAAGGCAAAAAGCGCTCATAGAATCATGGTTCCCACTCTGGTTCCTCCACACAGACCCTTTCCTTCACACCTGCTCCATAGTAGGGGAAACCCCCTCGGAGTAGTGCACCAACCCCACCATACCTGGCAGTCCCGCTGGCAATAGGGGTAACTTGAGTATCCTGGGGTGCCCAATTTCATATTTGTCAGATATTTCCTTAGTTTTATGTATATTCGGTAATGTCCATCCACTGGTCGGCTTACCTCAGTTAAATAAAAATACTGATGGCATTGGGTCATTGGGGAATGCTGCTGCTAGATTAAACCCCCACATGAAGCACCAAAATCCACGTCTGACATTCCT
Source organism: Massospora cicadina (assembly GCA_022478985.1). Lineage (NCBI taxonomy): Eukaryota > Fungi > Entomophthoromycota > Entomophthoromycetes > Entomophthorales > Entomophthoraceae > Massospora > Massospora cicadina. Next base: position 150,017 of record JAKSZP010005378.1, on the reverse strand, counting down.
CTTTTGGCCAAATGGACTCCAGAATAACAGGGTGCAGGAGGGTTGGCCTTCCCAAACCTGTTACCAACTTCATGGAACCGCCTTTACATGGGGTGGCCTTAGGAGGTTCCTGCAGCCCATCAGGTAAGACGCCATTTCTAGAGTCATCAAAACCAAAAAAATTGGCAAATCGGGCATCTGTGCAAACTGACAGTGACTCAGCCCACTGCCAATAATCTTGTAGTTGGTTCTAATTAGGTTCACATCCCCCCTCTCACTCAAAGTTCGACAGGTTAAGCCAAACCTTGAGGCCAATTCTGTGCTTTCCTAAACTATTTCCCAAATTTGACTGTCTATATAAGCAGTAATAACACACTGAGAAAATTTATGGTCATTTTTAAAGTTTTAACTTCAATAGAGTTTTAATATATCCTGTTCTATTTTATATATGACGAATTTCAAACCATCAAATCCAGTCTCACTTTTCCCAGAACATAGACCCGCGGGCCCTGGGGCCATAACAACTTAGTTTGTTGTCCAATTGTTATTTATTATTACAGTTTAATAGTGCTTGGTGGTTAATTCTCTTTTTTAGCAATAGTGGTGCCCAACCCAAAAGGGGGAGCCGCCATGCATCTTTATTTGAGAATGAGCTAAATAAAGGTATTATTAGAAACAAAAATTCTAATATAGCCCCCAAGTTACAGCCTAGGAAGCCATATCAGAAGGCAGGAAGCTTTGAGGAAACTTTTGTCTGGTTCCCGCTTTAGCTGGTGGACCATGGCGGACAGCATAGGGGTTTGGGCATTAGCAAAATGTGGCATAAGGAGGTATAATTGTGGGTTTTCTTAATTAATGAGGCCAGTAGTGTCCATCTCTTCTATGTATTGAGCAAGTTGCTGCTCAGCGAAAGTGATGAGAGCTGGCACACTAGTAAAAGACTTGATGCGCTGGTGGGTTTTGGGATAATTGGGGTCAAACAGAGAAGTTTTAGCCATGTCAATGTAAGCGCAGATCGCTCAAAAAGAGAGCTACTCAATTTCATATTTTCCATCCTCGTCAAAATCATGGGAGAAATTTGGGATGGGAATACCCTAAACAAGGGGTTCCATCGCCCAATGAAAATGTTGGTAGAGTAGGATGTTGGCAGGAGCAGCTTCTGCCTCTACCGCCATTTTGTTAATATTTTAATAAACAGGGAGACAGTTTTTAGATCTAAAATGGTGGGTATGTGAATCAGGAGGATCTACAAAAAATTCCTCCAAGGCAAAATCAGGCTTAACATTATAAGGCCGATCTTTATTATCAATCCATTCAAGCACTTTGAATGGATTTATATCAGCTAATGCTGGGCCAGCCACTAGAGTTGGTATAGTGGTGGATCCTGATTGGCTGTAAACAGTTGACCATGGCAGCTCAGATGAAACTGTCTCAGCCATCAGCTCAGGACTCTGCAATTCCAACAAATTTTTAGAATTTTTAAATTTTACTTGGCTGCTGCTTTGGAAGCAGCGCCAGAATTAACTGAGGTTTGGGACGGGAGGATCGCATCCCACTCAAAGAAGTTGGGTGAGGAAGCAGTCAGCCCAACGCCAGAAGGAGGAGCAGTGGAAGTGGCGGAGGCAGAAGCCATGGGGCACTTTTCACTTTGATTAAATTTGAAGCATAAGGGGCATATGGAGCAAATGTTTTTGACACATGCCTAAAAAGGGTGATCAGGTGCGGATCTGATAACAGTTTAGAGGGAATTGCGAGGTGGGTGTCACAATGGAGAGGGTAGATCATTGCAAAGGCGCAAGGCCCTGCCAACTGAACCACACCATTGGGAACCACAAACTGCAAGATGGGGTCTGCGCTGTAGATGGCAAAAACCTCCATCAGTTCATGGCGAAGGCGTTTGGGGAGAGAAATGACAGATACCTGGCAAACTGTATCACCAAAGTGGCCTCATCTGGGAACCATGTGTGAACAGTGGGAATTGGGATGTTTTTGTAAATAATTGGCAGCTTAGATACTGCTGCTGGATCTGCCTCAGATTAAAATCTGAGGTCAAAAAGCCCTTAAAAGGGCAAAAATTGATATATCCAGCAGGTTTAGAAACTGCTATAGCCATCTCGATGATGGCTGCACTTGCATATGGGAAAAGATTCCCATATTTGACCCTGAGGCCAAAATGCAGGTTGCTCCAAGGGAGCACCAAAGGGCTCTGGAGCACCACCTGTGGGCATGCGAGATGGTGGCTAAGTCCCAAGGTGGGATGTAACGCCTGATGGCATTGGAAGGGCTAGCAGAACCAGCATGGATGTGGTTCAGCCGTGGCCAAAGGTTGCCAGAAGGCGGTGCACCACCACCCCAAGCTGGGGTAGCAGGCATTAATGGCATCAACTTTTTGATTTAAGTTCTTAATTTGAGCATCTAGTTTTTTTTGTATTTTTTATAACTCAAAATTTGGCTTTTATTTAGTTTGTCAAATCAAAAGAAAGTCCTTGGTAGTTAATTCTCTTCCAGTCCATTTTCATGTCATTTGATCAACAGTACCCATGGCATTTGGGCTTCTCTTTAGATGTTTTTGCATCCATAATGGCGGCCAGTCTAATCTTTAACTTGCCGCCCTCATGACAGATCACCCTGCCTTATGTTCAGATCACTATTAAAAAATATTTGAGGTGGGTCGACCTTAGGACAGATATACCAAACCAAGAATTTTTCTATCCAGTACAGGTTTTGAACTCAGAGCCTGCACTAGGGTGGGAGAAGTTTTACCTGCCCGGCTAATAACCCTCAAATCACTATTAAAGTTTTTCTATATTTTTGTGGGCTAAACGTGGACAGGCAGATTAACTGTACATTCTATAGGATGCCATGTTTAAGAACAATAGTTAAAACCCCACCTTGAATTAAATAGATTAATATTCCCACACCTGTTGTGGGTGGGCATGTTGTAAAAAAGCCTAAGTTGAAAGGTGAATGCAACTTTGGGCCCAAATTCGCATTAAATGATTTTTAGCATTCAATTCTGAACTTTTACCCTTGAAGGGATTTAAATTCCTCTTACCTATCATATGTTTCCTTGGGAGTAAGTAACCTGACTTCTAAAAGTCTGGAAACCAACCTCTTGGGTTAGATCGTGAAATTTTCCTTACTGACGTAAGAGGGAACTAAAGGCAGCTGTGGAGCCTTTGATGCAATTAGGTGATTTAACCCATGTTTTGATTTTGATGAGTGATAAATCACTGCTCTGACCCCCAAAATCCCCCTACTATACCCTCTTTACTGTATCTTCCCTTGTGGAAAAGATCAAGGGGGTCTGTAGGAATTTAGTCTAGACCAGGAGCCACCAAAAGGACCCTCAGACTCATACTACCCCACCCTGTCATCCTGAACTTCTTCTTGAACAAAGGAACTCAGCCTCAAAGCTTGTAGAATGCCTTACTAAGTCAGAAAACCGGTTCAGGTCACCGAATTTAAGGTTACACATCATGGGTACCAAATTTACATATTGGTTTGTACTCAAGGTTCTCATTGTCATTGACTGGAAAAATTGACTCCTCCGGAATCATGTTATTTCAAACACATGATTTGGACAAATCCTCTCAGATTAGGATTGATCAGGCATCTCTATCATTAATATAAAAATATATTTTCAGAACCTCTATGACCTTGTATGTAATAGATCTAATAACCCCTCAAAATCAGACTGCTCTTTTCAACCTAGCCAAAGGGAACAACAAAGAGAGTTATAGGCTGAGCCAGTTAAAATCCCATCAACTTTTACCCCACCAAGTTTAAAAGACAATAGCACCTCCTAGGGTCTGTCGTCAGTTCATTCTCTTATTTAAGGTTCTTTAAAAACTCCTGCTTATCCTAATTAATCTCCGCAGACTCCACCAAATCACTACATTACAATATTTTCACTTTGGATCCAGAAAAGCATGCTGCCTTCGGAGCTATAGCTATGATGACTATTGAGTGGGCACTCCAATCTTTTGATCCAGATAATCACTGCACGCTAATGGAAGTTGTAAGAAGCTATCCTCTTATATTGTTTTCCAATACTCTGTGCAAGGAGGTCACCCCATTCATCCAGATTCAATCCGTTGACTTACTACTGATTTGGAACAATCTGGCAACAAGAACATATTAACCCATCGCTCAAGAAGGGTATTGTCGTCCACCTGATTTTCCCAACTGACCCACCATTGGCCCACAATGATCTGGACAACATGAGGCCTTCCAACCCACCAATTTTGATATGCCATTCATGGGCGATGAACGCCTATCCTTACAGCCCAGAGGAGAATCTTAATCGCTGTATTATTTGTAGCTTCAGTACAAGGGTCAATATTCTCCAGTTTTTATAAATTAATTGACCCGCTGCTCCAATACCTTTGCCAACTCCGCGTTGTAGTTCAATCCACCACATCAACTGCAGAATGATTGCCAAGCTCACTCTGTATACTTTAAAACAATCCAATTATATTTGCACTTCTGATCATCAATAATGTGAATCAGCACCTCCTAGTGAGCCTTGTAATTGTCAGGTATATGGAGAAGAACCAGATGGTTTTGAGACACATACTCAAAGCCAAAAAATGCCAACCCAGGAAGAGTGGTCACCTTCTCTTCCTCTATCACCTTTGGGGGTTCCAAAAATACCGCGGTTGTCCCACTGCAGCCATTTTTTACTCTGGGGTGCTTCATATATTACTAAACTTTTACTATCCTCATAGGAAACAATGGGCATCCCTCCTAAAAACCGTTAGGGGATGCTATGCCACTGGCATTTTAGGAGTTCCACTGGGTTCTCACACACTGCTAGGGATTTTGATATTTTCATTAACCAGCTCAATTGATTATAATACATCTGCTTGTCCACTAGCGGATTCATCCCACTAATGGATGTGGGTGTGATTAATTGTATACAGTAACTATTTTTTGGGGTATATACTGAGTAAGTATTTAGCCATTCACTGGGCTTGATCCGTCAGATTGTTAGTGTTTTGACAGGGGTGATCTCCCAAAAATAAAAAGTGATTAGGATGTCAAATATGTTACTGATATCTTAAATAACTTGAAGGAGTTGATTGGGTTTATCCACCATTTAACTAAGTGGTTTAAGAGTTGCTGGGCGAGTGATACCACCAATAATAAAGCAACATGTGAGTTACCCTTTTAGGGATTGCAAACTTTTGTTTATGAGTAAGAGTCCCATTACCTAAGCAGATTGTTACCTAATTATGGTGACTCAATGGAGTTGAGTGAAGGCGTTGGGACATGTTCATTATTTTAACCAAGGAGAGGTCAAATTGAGGTCAGTTGGTGATTCCGCTTAATACTGATGAGGAATATTATTGTTTCATGCGATCCTGGAGGGTTAATTAATCAGCGACAGCCACCATTTCCAATTGGGGCAGATGCAGAGGAGTTGGGCGCCGTGTTACTTTATTTTAAATTTTAAATTTATTGCGGGGAAGGCCGACCATGGGACGGACACTTCCAAATATGACTCAGGAAAGACAAACTTAGTACCAGGGGAGGCACCCCAGAGAAGCGATGCTATCTCTTGTTGCCAGCGGGAACGCCACTTATGGGGAGGGGGAGGGGACGTGTGAAGGGGCCGTAGCCACTATTGAGCACGTGTGGAGGAAGGGGTCTGATTTGATGAACCAGACTGGGAACCAGGTGGAGACCAGCTGTCAGCGACGCGGTGGGAGGTACCCAAACATCCACGCTTGAAAGTGGTCTACCAAATGAGACCGGAATCTGTGAACAGTTTCTGGGAGGGTGGGGGTGGAGCCTGCGATGGCATCTAAGACAATTGTGTTGATGGTCCACATGGCGATTGCAACAACTAGAGCATGGAGGGAGGGTGGAAGGGAGGAGGCCATTGATAGAGCAAACATATCTCTTGACAGACTGAAGGGATGCGTTTGATCCTGGCCCAGCAGACGTTGAACTTCGCGCCATATCACTTTAGAGGTGGGGCACTTCTCCAGGCGGTGGAACAGCGTTCCATACTGGCCACACACGACACAGGATGAGTGTAAAGCGTTAGAGCGCTCAGCTGTATGATAAACCCACCTCAGGCAGCGCCACACATGGGAGCGGACTTGAGGCTGCAACAGAGGATGGTGTGCATATTTCCAGATAGTTTTTTGGGTCTCAGTGGAATAAGGGATGTCCATCATGTCCAGGTAGTCTACCCTGGATAGGACATGGGGCCGAATGGGGATCACGCCATCATGGATGGGTAGCCCCTGTACCTCTTGTGTGAACTGAGGAGAGGGGCGGCCTCTTCAGGTTGTATGTCCACTAATACGAATTCTCCACTATGCGCTTTGCATGGAGAGTAGGATTCGTTTGTAGTGGGTTTTAGTCCCGTGAGGACCTGTGGCCGATGTGTGTGATGCGAGGTATTTTATCAGGGAGTGGGGTTTGATGGATTGTTGAGGCCCAAGGCTCCGGGAGAAGTTGGAGTGGGCTGCGCGGGACCAGTGTTGGGATGGGAGTGTAGGAGCGGTGACGGCCACGATCCAGGTGCCCAGGATCTTGGCAGCATGGGCTTTGAAGTCAAGCAGGCCCATGCCACCTTGATGATGAGGGCCAAACATGACCTCTAGCCATACTGGTGGAGGGCGGCCTGACCAAAGCCATCCTTGCAGCAAGGCATACAGGGATTTGAAGAAGCTTGGGGAGAAGGGGATGGCGTGGGCTCCAAACCAGACTTTTGATAGGAGCATAGAGCTGGCTAGAACAACCCTGCCAGTGAGGGTAGTAGGGTGGGCTCTGAGAGAGGTGATTCGCTTCGTCACGTTGTCCAGTATATGGCACTCCATTACTGCTGACGCATATCTGCTTGCCTCTATCCACACGCCCAGATGGCGCACCAGTCCTATGGTAGGACGTGGCATGAAGGGGAGCACCAGTGGAGTGGTGTGTGTTGAGTTAGTAAGGCGTGGACGTGGGCGAGCAGATGGGCCGGGTTGAGAACTAATTGCTGGGGCCCAGCAGTTCTGAAATCGACTAAGGAGGATGATTTCGGTTTTGGAGGCGTTCAGTGCCGCGTTGCTTACCCGGGAATATTCATGGATGAGGGCTTCAAGCGCGCGTGCATCTTTATTATTAGACACCCCCACCACGCAGTCATCTGCAAATGCCATCATCTTGACTGGAGTTTGGCCTGGCACATGGACCCCAGTGAGTTGGGCATTCACATTTCGCAGTAGTGGGTCAAGGCTGAAGTTGTATAAGAGTGGGCTGAGGGGGTCCCCTTGTCGCAAGCCCCTTTGAGGGCGGACTACTTCCGTTAGGAAGCCTGGGCCACGCACTGCCATTGTTGCAGATTCCGTGAGCAGCATCACCCAGTTGATGAAGCGGGGGTAGGCGGAATTGATGGAGGCAGGCCCTTAGGTATTCCCAGTTTACTCTATCATAGGCCTTTTGTTGGTCCAAGAATACCAGTGCTCCTGAGGCTGTGGACTGACATGCATTAACCACAAAGTGCACGTTATCCCAAATCGACCTTCTGGGGATGAAACCAAATTGTTCTGGGGAGATAGTGGCAGATGCTATAGTCCCTAAACGGTTAGCCATGATTTTTGTTAAAATTTTGGTGTCTGTGTTTGTTAGAGAAATGGGGCGCCAGTTGGCTAAGTTAAGCTTATCCCCTTTCTTGTAGAGTGTGACAGTAAAGGCCTCATGTCCTCCTGGTAGGAGGCGCATTTCCAACAGGCTTTGGCTAAGTGAGGCGAGCAGCAATGGGGATATATATTTGAAATACTTTTTGTAGAACTCATATGGAATGCCATCTGGGCCTGGGCATTTTTGGTTTGGCGCACCGCGAATGGCCGTCCATAATTTGTTTGGAGTAATTAAATTCATTTTTACGGGTATCAGAAAACGGTGTGGATATGAGCTCAGTTGAGAAATTCCACCACTTTGGCCGGCTGAATTGGGTCAGATTGGTATAACGCAGAGTAATATTTTTGCATTTCGATTGCCACTTCAGCTGGTGTGTCCACAATAGAATTATCCAATCTTTGCACCTGTTTGCAGGCCATGCTCTGGCGTGGTGCAAAATTTTTTTAAAGAAATATGCGGTGCACTTGTCGCCTTTAGTGATGCATGTGGCCCTGTATTGGACACAAACCCAATGTTTGTGTTGCCTTTCAAGTGCGTTGAGGTGGGCGGCTGCCTCCGCCCACTTCCAGCCCCATGCAGGGCTGTATCCTGTAGCTGGAACATTGGACTCCAAGTGGGCCAATTCCACTTGAGCGCGCGAGATAACCGCCGATGTGGCTCATGAGCGTCTGGAGGAGAGATGGCGATAGTGGCGGATGGTGTCCTCTTTGAAAGTTGCCCATGTTGAAATGGGGTCCGCGCAAAATGGTGCAACAAATGATTTTGCCAAAGTTGCTTCTTCCACCCACGTGAAAAATCCTGGCGACGCGAGCTTGGGGGGCGGATTTTGCACCAATGTGGGGCCTTAGCAACTGTGACCAGTAGGTGGTAGGTTAATGAGACCAGTCGGTGGTCAGAGAATTGCATTTTTGTTGTTTTGAAGTGGGAGATGTGGGGTTGGAATTTTGCTGGCGTTAGAATAAGGTCAATGCGGGTCATGGACCTTAATTGGCCATTGTGGATGTGGGGACATGTCATGTTTTTGAGCAGCGGGGTATGTCACAGCAGCGCATCCATTAACCCAAGGGTAGCCTTTAGAACGCGTAGTTCTATGTGACACTGTGGGGCGTGGGGTGAGGGAGGCCACCGGTCCGTTGGTGAGGTTAGCCAACAATTCATGTCGCTGACTAGGAAAGAATCAGGGGGTAGCGGGAGGGATTTGACCAATGAGAAAAATTCTTGACACTCGTGTGCACCATTTGGGGCATAGATGTTGATGATTGCGTGTGCTACATCAGCCCACAAGAAGGTGATGATGAGCACTCAGCCATTTAGGAATGTTTCTGAGGATGTGAATTTGAAAAAATTATTTTTCTGAATTAGCACCCCACAGTGCTTTGACCAAAAGGATAGGGATGGGAGGAGCATTGTTTTCCAAGCTTCCTCAGAACCTCGTGGACAGTGGGACTCCTGGATGGCCAGGATATCCACGGGTAAATTGTGTTGTAAAAAACTCAGTTTCCTAGCCCGGGATGGGGAGGCCTTGAGTCCAGCAATATTCAACGTCCCTAGAGTGAAGGTTTCCCCCATTGCACCTTAGGTGTGAGGGGTGGGCCCCCGGGCCCACCAGCCTCTTCTAGGTCCCCACGGGCTTTCACAGGAGTGTGGGTGTTAGCAGCAACGCTATCAGAGTATTTGTTGACTTTTGTGGAAAGAGTCACATTGGCTTTGGCCTTTGCTTTTTGTTTTCCTGACGTCAGACAAATTTTTTATGGTGCGGATGAGTTCAATGCACCGTCAAGCGGGTCAAAAAAAAAAATTTTCAGTTGGGATAGGTCCCAAGTCAGTTTTGATCAGAGCTTGGGTGCAACGATTGGGTGAGATCAAATCTCCCATCAGATCCTCAGATTGAGTGGCCCGTTCAGCATTGGCTTCCCAATCTGATTGGATGATGGATTCCTAAGTTGCTTCCGCTGCGAAGGTCTCCATGTCCTCCTGGTGTTGTGAGCTGGGATAGTGGTGGTGGCCTTGGCCGCTTCCTTGGCCACGGCCCTATGGGCCTGCTTGGCCTTCTTCCACTCCTGCGGGGAGATAGGCTTTACCAATAGGTAGCAGCCTTGTGCTCCCCACGGGAAAGCCTCCTTGGTGCTTGCAGTTGGTTTAAAGTGCGCCTCTCCACTGGCCATGGCCGCCGAGGGGTGCTCTTGGAATGTGACGCCCTCCTTGATGGGGCATGCGTGCGCCTTATGGCCAAACGCATCACAGTGGGTGCAAATGGGGGGCGCGCTGTCCATGGTCACCTGGAACGGGTGGGTGGTATGCCCTGCAATATCAATAAAAGTGGAGTGCAGGATCTGGGTTAGGTCCTTCGCGATCTCCTCAGTTGGGGTCAGAACTGCAATGGCTTTGCCAGTGCACAGGTGTGGCATCAGCATGAAGTGTTGCATTTCCAAAGATTGTATTTTGCCATATATGGCGAGACCATCTTTCAGGTGTTGTTCCAAAATGTCATGTTTTACCATAGTAGGCAAAAAGTCAAACGTGAGGAAAATTTGGTTTGATTTTGTCCATCTGGTGCATTTGGTTTTGACGACCCGTTGCCCTTTGGGGAGGTCGACCACTATGTGCACTGCTGCAGCCTCGTCTTCTGCTTTTTTGCTTTCAAAACCTAGGTCCAGCTAACCGCGTGACATGGAGTGAGGTGCAACGTACACCACAGTTGGGAAAACTTTGTGTACATCTTCACAAAACTTTTCCCATAAGTAAATTTTTGGATGTCCAGATACACATGGACTCCAAATTCCACTGATAAAAGTGGCTGGGAGTGTGGCGTGTTGATGTACTGGTTGCATCGTGCTTGTCATGCGAGTATCTCTGGGGAAATTGTGACCGCTATTTTTAAGATTTTTGTAATTCCGCCAGATTCTCCGGGGCGTTTTTGAACGTTGGAGGCCGCAGGCCTTCCACCTGCTCCTCTTACCTTGCTTGCCCAACTGCTCCCTGACATGGGCGCAGAATAATCTCCTCTGTGAGATTATCAAACTAGATTCAGTCTTGAATTGAATAGGTTTCAATAGTGATTGCAACGAGAAAGAAAAGTCCCCCCGCCGTGTTACTTTATATATTCCCTTAAATTCTTAAATAAAGCAGTTAAGAGATAAGAAAATCTCAGTACTATTATAAAATAAAATGTTTTGCTCTTGAGACTAGAGTTAAGGCTAAAAGATCCTTTGTCTAATTTATTACTATCTCTTTGAACTCAGCATGATGAGTAGGAAGAAGAACCGGTGAATCTAATCCTAAGTTAAGTTCCATCAGAAGAAAGAAGAATCTCTGAACCTGATCCTAGGTTAAGTTCTACAGAAGAGGGAAGACGGCCCTACAGAAATTCCAGAATACTAATAAAGATTAGGACAATCACCAGTTTGGCGTTAAACCTAATAACCATCTTGGCTATCTGAAGCTCAACTAGAATTAATTGGTCTTCATACTATTACTTCCCAATTAAATCAATAATCAACAATTCAGACAATGCACTTTTGAAAAAACCTGTGAGGTTAATAAAAGAACTGAAGCAAGCTACTATCTGAAAAGAGTAAACAGCTCCCAAAAATTTAACACACTCAGACTGGAAGCCCAGTATTACTATAACATAGCAGGATCTATGGCACTACCCCGCCAAGACATATGCTATTGTGACAATATAACTTCTAACCCACAAGAATTAGCCCTGCATGGCCCCAGAGAAGAACGTGGACCCCGTTAATATATAAAAGATTATAATAATGGTCTTTGATATGGCTGTCAAAAATACTGAACCTTGCACTGCTTTTAGACCTAGAAGGGCACTAACCCTTAAACTTACCTATTTTAAGAACAATGACCTTGGGCAAACCTTAGATGAAATATGGTTGCCCACTGTTATCCCTATTTACTTTTCCCATCTCATGATTGATCCCTTAACTGAAAACCCATCACTATCTTGAGTCAGAAGAGCATTATATGAAGAAGATAAAGAAGATTTGTTCCAAGTAATGAGGTATATCTAAAGTACGCACAACAAATACAATTTTCCCTCTTAACAAATGGCTCAACTAGGAGCATCCTTGCTTGCAAAAAAATTTACAGGTAAGCTCTGGTTTAAAATATAATACAAAAAATTGCATGATAAAATCAATAATGGAAAAGATATTCAATGGGGATTTATCAAATCAATGGGCTTGAAATTTTCAAGGTGAAATTAGATAATGAACCCCACATTAACCCATTCCAAAATGATTCTGGAAACGTTAATGCGCTTAACAAACTATGCTTTCCCTTTGCAATCAATAATGCAACTAATTTAATATAAGACTGATAAATTTGATAATCTAGTATTGTTAAGATGAACGGACTTGCTAATCACAGTAAAGCTTTGGCAACAGTGTGAAGTGCATAGAGCTGGCACCTACACTGCCCAAGAGTAAAAAACACGTATATGAAAACAGTGGATAGGCACTTAACAAAAAGCCCCTAGTGGCTCCCCACCAGGTTTTTAGGGAGTATTTATAATTCAGCAGCTATTATATCCCCCATTCTCAACCATTTTCATTATTTCAGCATTGGTTTTGGTTTTTTTATAGAAAAAGAGTAACTGTAGGATAAAATTGGTGAATTACAACTTAAAATTGTTTCCAGAAGCCAGTACGTTACAATCCATACTCTCTATTGTTTGTAGATTGATCTTGGGTTTGAAATAGCAGAAGAAGCTAACGCCACTGCTTGAGTGCATATTGTGGTTGACCTCCTGGAGGGTCAGCAGGTGATTAAGACCAAACGCACGCTTTGTACTGAATTCATGACATATTTATTTTTTGACTATCTTTAACAAATGTGGTACATAGGGTTGTCAATCAAAACCTCCAATAAAATTCGGAAACTTATGGAGAAATCAAACAGTTTGAAATGAAAAAATTCCTTCCATTCCTACCCTTAATACTGGATAGGCCATCGCAGTTATTTCCTTAAACTAGGACGTGGCACAGGATTTCTATAAAATCCCCCACTTTAACCCCTAAAGATTGACGGAAAAGTCACTAAATTCTTCAGTTTTCAGTGGATAGCGCACCGCCTATCTGCAACCACATATTGGCTTTTAGACATAAAGTCCATGCCTTCCAATAAATAAGGCATTAAAGAAATGGAGGCTTGTGATAATAATGGAACATGTCCAATCCAATTATTATGAGATGTTTAATTCTTCAACGGTGCTCCCATGGGGTTCCTTTAGCAAACACTTAACTATTGAGCTGATTTCCTTAAAAGAATGTAAAAAGGCCAAACAGGTCGTGAAGGACATGGCCAAAGTAAAGGCCTTAGAAGAAACCTCCCTTTTGTCTAATAAGATTTAGGAAAACATGGCGGATCTAGAGACAATGACTCAATCAGAAGCATCCACTGCCCACACTAAACAAACCAATATGCATTCTTTGGAGAAAATTGATTTGTTTATTGCCTTGCAACACCAGAGCTAAGCACACTCTCACATGTGAGCTGCACTTAGAAATTGACTAATTCTCCTCAATAAAACCCTCATGTTTCTAGAGATAAAACTAGTGGCGCACCACAAGCGCATTGTAACAATAAATCAAATGCTATCAAAAATAAGAAGACTGCTGGGACGCAGGGATTTGATTTTCCAGTTATTATATTGCGTCAAAGCCTCGAATTGCCCAGGGGGTTAGTAAGCACTAAGGGCAGAAAAAACTACAATAGGACTAATAGAGTATGTGAGAAACAATCTTTAATAAAAAACCTCAAATTATAGTACTTCAAGGGTTAAAGTGACTTTAGATAGAGGATTAAAGTTAAAAGGAAGGTAGATAAGCAGAGAGTGTAGTAACGGTAAATGAGAAGAAGGTAGATAAAGAAGTTATTAAACAACAGATGCCTAGCTTAGTAAAAATTGCCAGCTTATATTGCCAATATAATAAAAATTCATAAATTAAATAATAATAATAATAATAATAATAATAAGTAAAGGAATGATTATTCTTGGCTTAAGGTGCCAATATTTATGAAACATAAAATAACCATTGGGATCAATCCCAACAGATTTAGACTAGTTAATTATTTGAACTATTAACAAAATTTATTGGGGAAGATTCCCAATACATTGAGTTAGCTCAACCCAAGTTTTTGAAGAGCACAACTTAGTATTTATTAACAGTCAAATATTAATGAGTTATACCCCTAGTAAGAGACTTCTTCTAGAGAAGGGCGAATACTGACAGAACCCTTTAAGCCTCAGCTAAAGGTTAAAAGTCAAGATGTCTTCATCTGTGATAGGCGGGTTCATGCCAATATGCCACGAAGGGTTTTAGGAAGTAAGAGCCACGTTGCTGACCAAACTAGGGCCAGGCTTGCTGAAGCCCATCCCCAAACCCTTCCACCATGCCTCATCATTGCCACATATTACCGCACCACTGTCTCCACGACGCTGCACATCAATAGCAGGGTCTGGCTCCAGGAGAGGGCTGAGAATGACGCCAACGCCACGCCAAGCTCACTAGTTAAGCTCATAACTTTGATTTGATACTATGATTCAATAGGCAATATTTTATATTAGCAACCAATTTGCATTAAATTTTCTAGTTTTTTCATAGAAGACGCAATTGGCCATTCAGGGCCCATCCACCCCTAATAAATAGCACTCCACTAGTATTGTAATAATCTCCCTCCTACGCTAGGCTCTCTTGAACACCATCCAGCACATTGCTCATGAAGACCCCACATCTCACCAGATCATCATCCATGCCATGAATAAGCCCGACATCATATTTTTTCAGATGCGTTTCAGTTTCAGAATGCCAAATCTCACCAACTCCAATTTCCTCGAGTTTAAGATCCTTCCTATAAAAGCAATATTTGGATTGAGAGCCACCTGATCTGAAGTATTGTTCATATCAGGTGCAGCCTGATCTGTTACATCACCCCCCTGTGAGGCCCAGAACTCTTGGACCTTCCCCTGGCATTGTGAGCAGCCTTCACTCACCTGCAACGTCGCCTCCTCCACCCGTTAACCTTTTCGCTTCACCAGCAATTGCTGACGGCCCTTCACCCATCTCACATCCATTATCCGTTCTAATTCATATTCTGGAACATCCTCTTCCCTAGGGTTCACCAGTCCTGTTCACTCCAGCCCTATTCCTTAAAACTCTTGTAACTGGGAAGCATGAATCACCAGCTAAGCCTCAGAACCTTCTGGCAATCTCAATTTGAAAGCAACCTGATTAATAGCTCGAATGATCTGGTATGGGTCCAAAAACTTCAGTCCCAGCTTATGACTATTAATCAGCGCAGCATAGTTCTTAGCCAAAACCAATAACCAGTCCCCAGGCTCAAACTCCGAAACTGGCGCTCTTTGTCAGTCTACCTGATGCTTCTGCTGAGCCACTGCTTGCTCCAAATTTCCTCGTAGCTTCTATCTATATCCTCCATGGTACACGCCATATCATCTGCCTTCTGACACAATCCACCAACGGATCCCCCATCCAGTATGGGATTTAGACCATGATTCGCAAAGAACGGAGTCATTCACATTGTTAATTGACAATGATTGTTATAATTGAACTAGGCCATCTGAACCCACAGAACTCAGTCATCCTGCCAATTAGAGATGTAACATTGGAGATACTGCTCAAGTATCTGATTCACCCTCTCCATCTGTCTGTTGGATTGGGGATGATATACTGAAGACTGACCAGGCCTGATTTCCAAATTCCTCAGCAAACATGACCAGAATTTTGACACAAATTGTGGATCAGAATCCAAAATAATTTCCTCAGGTAATTCATGTAGGGTGAATACCTCATCAATAGAAATCCTCACTCCATCCTTTGCCAAAAACTCCCTGTACATGGGAAAACTCAGCATATTTGGTCAGTCTATCCACGACCACCATAACTGCATTCTTCCCTTGAACCTTCGGAAGAACCATTATAAAATAAAAGCTAATTGAACTCCATGGCACATGAGGTATAAGAAGTGGGTTTAACCTAACTGATGGAGGTTCCCTTGAGGATTTTGATTTTTCATATACCAAACACTCCTCATGTACTTCCTTACATCCTTCTGCAAGCACAGCCATGAATATTCCCATTGCACCAGCTCCACCATATTCTCTACTCCTGGATGACCCACCAACGGATGATCATGAGAAGTACAAATTACCTCCCATTGTAACGATGAGTTGGGCACCCAAACCTGAGAATCGTGGTATACCACCTCACGCCTCTTCATGAAGTTCTTGTGGCAATCGTGTGGCTGTCCTATCTTCATCTCAGTCTTCAAACGCTGTCCAAATTCTGATCTTATTTGCTTCCAGTAGACTACCTCCCCGTACTCACTCTTCCAATTTCAATCATCGCAAATTGGTCTGGTCAGAATATTGTGGCTGTATTAAACTCCTCCAACTCATCCTTCTTATATGCTAAGCCTTTGTCCCGACTCAACCAGTCTGCTAGAACATTTGGTGATACTGGCCTGTACTCTACCCAGAAGCTATATTGGACTAGCTCCACACGCCATCTGGCTTGCTGCTGGTTTATATTTCTGGGTCTGCAATAATATTCCAACGCTTTATGGTCCATTCGAATAACACAAGGGTGTCAGGCATAGAGCAGGTGGTTCTGCCATTCCCGCAAGGTTGCCATCACTGCCAGTAGTTCCTTATCATATATTGGATAAATTGTTTCAGCAAGGAGCATTTTTCAGCTAAAGTAACACATGGGGTGTTCAAGCTCATCTTCCCCTTCTGAAGCAACACTGCACCTATGGCATAATTTAAGGCATTAGTTTCCACCACAAATGGCCTCCTGGGATCTGGATGGTCCAATACAGGCGCGATAAGTAACTTATGCTTAAGTAATTTAAATTCCTGCTCCTCTTTTCTTCCTCACACAAATTGAACATCCCGTGTTAGATGCGTGAGAGGTAAGGCCATTTGGGATAGATCTTTCACAAGCTGACGTAGAATTTCAATGTTTCCAAAAAACCTCCACACCCCCATTTGATCAGTAGGGGCCTTCCAAGCTTGTACCGCGCGCAGTTTATCTAGACATACTCCCAATCCATTCTGGAACACCATGTTGCCTAGGAACGTCACCAACCTTCAATTGAATTCACAATTGGAAGGGTTCAATCTCAGACCCATCTGGCCAATTGCCCCCAGAACTTCCTATACATCTTGGACATGATCCTCTTGGAACTGTGAAAACACTAGGATATCATCCATATAGGCGGCACAGCATTGACTGATCATACCTTCTAGGTCATAATCAATCATCTTTTAGAACACTTCTGAGGCATTTTCAAGACTGAATAGCATCATGCGATATTGATACACCCCCAAGTGACATTTGAATGTGGTGTATTTTTGATGTTCCGGTCTCTCTGGTACCTCATTGAATGCATCCATGAGGTCTAGCTTTGTAAAAAATGGTGCATCTGGTAACCATTGGGAGAATATCCTCCAACAAAGGAATCGGATTTGGATCAGGCTCAGTGACCATATTCAGACATCAGAAATCCACGCATGGACGTAGTTCGCCACTTGCTTTTGGCACCAGTTATACAGGAGACAGCACTGGCGAATTATAAGGCTTGATCAAACCTTTATCCAACATTGGTTTCACATGGCTCTCCAATGCTCCTTTCTCTCATTGGTTAATAAGGTATACCAGACATCCCTGGGATAGCTCTGACCCTTTCTTAAACTGGAATAAAACTCAAAAGGACCATGTAAAAATTTACTTAGGTGTTGATTATTGGTCATCAACCCAGTAACCTTATTACTTCACAGAACAGTTTCCTCGTGCACTCTGCGTTGTATAGAATATATTATCCAAAAATAGTATGGAGACTATTATCCATAGCTGAGTTAAAACTATTATATGGCCCAACACTTTGGCCAGTACTTCTGATTAAATACTTGATAAGTCGTACTAGTAGGGATTCATTCCATATATTACTGTCCACTTGATCTTTGTCAAGATCTCCTGATGACAGTCTTTTTTGGCCCAACACACAGTTGGCAGCTATCCCTGATTTGTGGTTCCCTTTGTCTCTAGATCCCCGCTCTGATCTCTACTCTTCTCTCTGAGAGTCTTCCAATTATTGCCTTCTACAATAATATCCTTGAGATGGAACTTCACACTGGATGTTGATAGTCTAACTATAACCGAATCTACAATATTACTAATATTAATAAATACTAATAATATTGGTAATAATACTTTTGTTAATGATAATGTTTTTACTATAGTGAAACTTAGGGAATTATATAGTAGGGGATTCGGCCATCTAACCTTCAGTTTGACACCTCTTTGATAAAAAAGGCAGCCGTTGCTATTGAATCACCCTTCCTTGTCTCAGCAGCGATGGCCTTCCCCATCCTGGCTAGGATTCCATCATTGGACATCCTCAAGACCCCAAACGGAAAGAGTTGGAAACGTGTCCCTAACGTTTTCCTCTTGATCCAAGCAAACTAACCAAAATTGGTTAGCGACCTGCTTAGGTAATGGGACTTTTTACCCATTATGGCAGGTCACTTCACCAACCAATCAATTTGCTAGTTGCAGGTGGCATCACTCACCTCGCAACTCACTATTCATTCCCAATCAGTTGGTGATGAAACCTGACCAATCCCAATCAGTACACCTGATAGTTAATCACTATCAGATGCCCCTATTTTGTTGTCCACTCCACCCGATGAGATATTAGTTATTCATCTGGATTGATCCCCAATGATACAACCAGGCAAATATCCCAAAATCCCCCAAACTTAGTTCCTCCAAAACTTGGGCCAACCAATTTTTGATTCAATTCACTTTAGGAATTTTCTCTTAGCGACACCAGGTAACCTAGCAGGCTTGGAATATGGGCAAAAATCCCAACACATCCCCCCTCTTGCCTAGATTTCCAGAGAGAAAAGAACTGGGACATGAGAACACCGCTTCAGACACCTGGTCAAATACTTCATTTGGTTCAAGCAGAGTACACTTGTCAATACTCAATTATGCTTGGGATGACCTTTGGCATATGACATTCTTCCTCTTCCTCCTCGCTACCGCCTACTCATAGCGCGGTCCCCACGACCTTCTGTCATGCCAGGCTGATCAATTTACTCAGGATGATATTAATCCCAGGATCCAGTTTCCCCTCATCAGGGCATATGACCCTCTGTCATATTCAGGATTCTTGGTCCAGTGTCCTTGAATTCCTGATCTCTCCTCATCCTAGACAGGAGACTCTCGCCATTGATGTTTATTTCATGACTTATTTCCTGGCACAGTTTGGTCAAAAGCCTCTTTTTCTCCTTCACTTCCCTTCATGGGATTTGGATTTCAGACCCGAAAAGACTTGAAGCTTCTATTGGGGGCATCAAACGTTGCTCCCAAAATCTTCAGGTTATCTACCATTTGCGAGGTAATTATCTCAATCGCAAATATAGTAGACATCATTTGATGCAAATCACAAAAGGCTGAAGGGCTGCTTGTAAAGCAATTCTCACATCAAAGTCGTCTAACACTAACTCAAGCCAGGATCTGCAACTCCTGGTAAAATTGATCCGCGAAGCTTGCAAGAGACTCAAATTTACAAAAATGAATTCCCATAAATTCTTACTTGCATTTTGACATACAGGTTTGATCCTGAACTCCTTCATTATGGCCGCCTTAGCCTTGGCATATTACCAGCTGTCCCCATCCAAGTGGGGTAACACTAGGTTCTTGCAGTCTGTGTCCAAACAGTTCATTAACGTCAACGCCTTTTGACGATCCTCATATTTGTTTATGGTCATGTCTAACAGTCAGAAAAAAGCTGGATCATTATCCCGATGAAATGTTAGCAATTTTGGTGTTACTCTAAATTCCTCTGAGTCATTTTAGGGCCAATAATCTCGGTTCAGCTACTTGGTTCACTTGTGGAGTGACTTAGGGCATCATCTCTAAAATAGCATTAAAGGCAGGCGGCATATTTCTCAGGGTATTCGTCTTCCCAAGTATCATACAAGGACTTCTCTCTTTGGCATCACTGGCCATACAGGCTCACATGCACATCTGTGGGCTTTTAAGACCTCTACTTCTTTCATCAACTTCTCAATATCCGCTCCAAACTTTCTCAAACAAACATGATCCGCTTCTCGCTCTGTTTTTAGGAATAGGACCTCTCAAATGAGGTATCCTACTTTCTTCTTTAACGAATTTACTTTGCCAAGTAACTTGTTTCCAAAGTTGGCTACGTTTTCTACTCCTTCCTCCACCTTGGTGACTCATTATTCCAAGGCCATGAACTCCCAATGGTCCGCTGAGTTTAAGGCATTCTGATTCACTGTGGTGATCACAGTACACAACTTGCACATCTCTTCTTTATACGACATTGTTAATAAATTCTTCACTCAACTACCCCTTTAGTGAGCACCAACTTGTAAAAATTTACTTAAGGATGATTATCAGTTGTCAACCTAGTAACTTTTTACTGCACAGGTTCAGTTTCCTCGTGCACTCCGCGTTGTATAGAATATATTATCCAATAATAGTATGGAGATTATTATCCATAGTTGAGTTCAAACTATTATTTGGCCCAACACTTTGGTCAGTACTTCCGGATTAAATACTTGATAAGTCGTACTAGTAGGGAGCATTCCCTATATCACTGTCCACTCAATCTTTGTCCAGATCTCTTGATGACAGTCTCTTTTGGCCCAACAAACAGTTGGCAGCTATCCCTGATTTGTGATTCCCTTTGTCTTTAGATCCCTGCTCGGATCTCTACTCTTCTCTCTGAGAGTCTTCCAATTATTGCCTTCTGCAATAATATCCTTGAGATGGAACTTCACACTGGATGCTGATAGTCTAACTATAACCAAATCTACAATATAATAATACTAATAATATTAACAATAATACTTTTGGTAATGATAATGTTTTTATTATAGTGAATCCTAAGGAATTATATAGTAGGGGATTCGGCTGTCTAACCCTCAGTTGACACCTCTTCAATGAAACAGCAGCCATTGCCATTGAATCACCCTTCCTTGTCTCAGCAGCGATGGTATTCCCCATCTTGGCTAGGATTCTGTCATTGGACATCCTCAAGACCTCAAATGAAAAGAGCCGAAAATGTGTCCCTAACGTTATCTCTAGATCCAAGTGAACCAACCATAATTGGTTAGCGACCTGCTTAGGTAATGGGACTTTTTACCCATTATGGCAGGTCACTTCACCAACCAATCAATTTGCTAGTTGCAGGTGGCATCACTCGCCTTGCAACTCACTATTCATTCCCAATCAGTTGGTGATGAAACCTGACTGATCCCAATTGGTACACCTGATAGTTAATCACTATCAGATGCCCCTATTTTGTCGACCACTCCACCCAATAATATATTAGGTAATCATCCGGATCAATCCCCAATGGATACAACCAGGTGAATTCCCAAAATCCCCCAAACGTAGTCTCTCCTAATTCAGGCCAACCGATTTCTGATTCACTTCAATTTAGGGAATTTTCCCTTAGCAACACCAGGTAATCTAGCAGGCTTAGAATATGGGCAAAAATTCCAAACAAACCAGTAGGGGAAAAAGGCGAGCTCCCAATAGGACCAGATACACCCACAAGATCGCTATATTCAGCCAGTTACTCTACCTCTTGCATTCCACCATATTTCTGCATCTAATTAGAACACCGCTCCCAACATTCACCTTCCACCTCATCTGAGGCACCATTGGAGGATTCAAAGTAATTGTATTAAGTTGCAGATAAACCTGGGGCTGGAACCAATGCCACCATCACATCACCAATACCATAGGATGGGCCAGATTTCAGATTGCTCAGAAGCCCTCTTTGAACCAAAATGGGTTCTGCCAAACAACTACCCATGGCTCCAAACGCCATGAGGGAGCCCTCCTTGAAACGTCAGCAAACACCACCTCAGTACCTTTCTTCATTTCCAACTTTAAACTTTCTGTGAGGGAGAATTCCACATAGTTTTGCTTATCCCCTGTATCCACCAGGGCCAACACCTTCTTCGTCCAACCTTGCATATATAACTCCATCAAATAAAATAACCTAGTATAAAGCGAAGAAGTATATTTAACGTTTAAATGCATTCTCAGATTGAAAATTTGCAGTTAAGGTAGGTTTGGAACCATTGTTTTTGCTGGGTCCCTGACCTCTTGTTCTCCATGCTCCTCAATGTTTCCATGGTGGAACATTCCATAGATATTTCCAGAATTTCTGGGTGATCCCTACCACCCTCCTTGAACTCTATGAGCCACTGTAGGTGACTGGATCCTTCCTGGAGACATAGAATCCTCCCATCAGTTTTGCTCCAAGGCCAATTGTTTCTCAACCTGTACTGCCAATGCATTTTCTTCAGCAAACGTACTCTTAACTTTAGCAGCTGCCATAGCGGCCAACATATCCACTTGCAGACCCTGTCAAAACATTCGTTTTGATTGTGAATACAATACTCATACTGCTTTCGCCAAAGGTCAAAAACCGCCCATATTCTTCAATTGGTCCTCGCCTCTGACTCACCATCAGCAAAGATGACCACTCCTCATCCTGCGCCTCATCCAATCAGGTGGCCCAGTCAATCCAATAGACACACTCATCCATGGAACCTGGAAGGCGACTTTGCTCCTCAATCAGTTCTTGCACCCACCCCACCAGGTCCAAAGGTAGCGCATCCACAATCTGCGCAATCTGCAGTGAGAAAGGGGTCTCTCCTCCCATCGCTTGAGACAACCGCACCTGAAAATGAACTCATGACACCACTTAATGAATCTTTTCCAAAGCCTCCGTGGGCAATGCTGCCCGACCTTTTGGAGATTTAGATATTTCATGGATTTCCTCCAACTCCACGGGACTTGCGCACATACCTGAACCACCTCTCTTATCAAAAATGATAAAGAGAAACTCACCATCACCAATGTCAAAACTTGGCAATACCATACCTCCCCTTCTGGGGCCACCAACTATTCTTGGGGCCCTACAAGACCAACAAAAATGTATTAAAGTTGCGTCTAATGTAATGGGCAGGCTCAAGCCAATATGCCACAAAGGAATTGGGAAGTAAGAGCCAAGTTGCTGACCATACTAGGGACAGGCCTGCCAAAGCCCATCCTCAAACCCTTCCATCATGCCTCGTCATTGCCACATATTCCAGCACCACTGTCCCCCATGATGCTGCACATCAACAGCAGGGTCTGGCTCCAGAAGAGGGCCAAGAACGACGCCAACGCCATGCCAAGCTCACTAGTTGAGCTCATAACTTTGATCCAATACTATGATTTAACAAAACAATATTTTATAGTAACAAGCGATTTTTGCTAAGTTTTCTGGTTTTTTCATAAAAGATGCAGCTGGCCTTTAAGAGCCCATCCATCCCCTAATAAATAGTACTCCACTAGTATTGTAATAAGCTCCCTCCTATGATAGGCTCTCTTGAACACTGTCCAGCACATTGCTCTCAAAGACACCACATCCCATTGGATCATCATCAACGCTGTGCGTAAGCCTGATGGCATATGTCCTTGGATATATTTTGGTTTCACTATGTCAAATCTCACCAATTTTGATTTCCTCGAGTTTGAGGCCCTTCCTATAAATGTAATAATTAGATCAAGAGTCGCCTGATCTGAAGGAATGTATGGATCAGGTGCATCCTGATCCGTTACACATCCAAGTAGGAACTGTGGGTGGCATCATAATCTTCAGGCATAGTTTGGTATGTACAAAGAAGAAAAATAAGATTTTGATGTCCATAGTTTTGTAAAGACAAAAAGTGAGATTTAAAGTAAGCGGGGTTGTATGGGCCAAAGGTAGATGGCGTGGATACTTTCTTGAGATCTGATAAGAGGTATTTTTGGCGTTAGTAACCAACAAGAACATAAGCGGTGGGGATGAATAAATGCCTGGATTATTTGAAGGATCATTGACAGTGGGTTGTAGCATTGGGGAGTGGTCTTAGAAAGGCAATCAGCAGTGAGTACCAGCAAAACATTTTTTGGTTGTCCATAACATCAATTTGCCAGTAACCCTTGATTTAGCTCATTCAAAATGAATAGTGAAGACAATTCAAAAATTTCATAAAAATCTTTTGAATTATCCTCAGCATTAGTTGCCAGTTGACCAGTGTACAGAAAAACATTGGGTATTGTCCCTAAAAACTTGAAGTATCTATTAGACATTAATAGAAAGAAAATAAAATATTGCCTATATTTATATTTAAGAAGCTCCCTTTAGCAGTTAGGACCATTGGGACATCTCTCCAGCTGGAACAAAAAAATCAGATTGGCTTGGAAAAACTTCAACTGATCCTACTCATAGATTGTATATAAGTTAGACTCGCTAGAAAAAATAATTTAACTGGAACCAAAGGAACAGATCAGATGTTGTTGCTCAATCTGAAAATACTATGCTCATCCTGCTTTTGACCACTTGACAGCTGGTGCAGAGACTCAGGGTAATTTACCTAGTCTTGAGCGCTTTAGCTGAGCAGGTATCCAGGGTAGTTTATCCCGAGTTTGAGGCATAATGTTGTAGGAAACCAGCTGATTGTTGCTCGCTGGTGCTTCACGACACTAGTTTTCACAAAAGTTTTTAGATAAATTTTAAAGTTAAATAAAACTCTAATAAAATTGGGTTATTATGAATTTTATTAGGAGCATGATAGGGAGAAAAAAACGACCATTTACTATCTGACGAATTAGTATTCAAACTGTTTTGAGAGTCAGGGGAATTTGAGGATAAGTTCAGGATAGCATAGATGCTTCTGAATTAGGAATTATGGGATATGCTCCTATAAGATTTTTGGAAACATGATTAACGTTTTTGGGAAATGATAGTTGGGGATTTAGGGCAGAATGTATCGATGCAGAAAAGTTTTGATAAACTTCAACCAATCAACACTTGCTAAAATCCTTTCATCTTGGGGGAACTGTGCCACACCTATAAACGGGGGTGGTCCCTGCGTAGGTGCTGTGAAGGACTTGCTGGTGGTTGAGGGCGTGCCTTTAAATGGTTTCCCCAAGGTCTTTTGCAAGGTCAGAGAAATATGACTACTATATTTTTCATTAGTTGCCTGTGCAGGTTTTGAACCAGTGTTACCCCATTTATTGGGGTTCCACTGAAAATTGACCATGGTCTTTTGACCAATGTTCTCGACATTAACAACAAAATCGCTCTTAAGGGCATTAGAGAATTGCAAATGGCCAACATTTCCCCTTTATCAGCTGAGTTTGACCTGCAACATTCTTAGTTCTCAGCGGCGAGGGCAAATGTCTGACATCACCCCCATCAAGAATGTTGGGGGGAGAATAAGGCTGGTAAAGCATCCATGTACCCAATTTATGGTAACTCCAGAAGCGAGGGATTTGATTGAGTGCTCATCCCCTCACTTATAAGTAATTGAGAATGGCCCTTCCCAGGTGGACCCGAGCTTCTTCCTTCTGGGGGTGTTACAATTATGATAATAAAGCACCAAGTCAGATACTTGGAAAGAGGGAAGAGGGGCCCGGAGCTCATTTGCAGCTTGACCCTCCTTTGTGACAGTCTGTGCTAAGTTGGTCCTTGCCTCAGATTTCAACTGTATGATATGCTGGGCTAGCTTTTTCATAGCTTCCTTGGGATCAGTCTTATCAGTGAAGATATCTTTGGCAAGAAAAGCTGGAACCCCATGTTCTCGCCCATACAATACTCGGAAAGGTGACATTTTAAGTATTTGATGATAACTGATGCAGTATGTCATGAGGGCACTTGGTAAGTACTGATCCCAGTGGAGGGGATTGGAAGTAGCCGGTTTTTATAATATAGAAACCAGAATCCCATTTGCTCTTTTCACCATACCATTAGTTGAAGGATTTTAAGGGGCGTAAAAGAGCTGTTGGGTGCCCATGGAAGTTGCAAGATCTTCACCACTTGGGAGGTGAAGTTTTTACCATTATCGCATAGCAAAACTTGGGGCAACCATATCAGATAAAGATATATTGGTGGAGGAATGTGGCCGTGGCCTTAGCCATCTGAGCTGGGATAGCCACTGCCTAGACCCATTTGGTAAAGTGATCAATTACAACCAATATAAATCTATTTCCACCCGTAGTTTGGCGAAGAGGGCTAACCACATCAAGACTTATAGTGTGGAAAGGCTTTTAAGGGGTGGTAGGCTGATATTGATACTTTATTTTGAAGTTGGACTGCTTCTTACATGTTAAACAGGCATCCAAAACTTCAACGATGGTCTCCATGATTCCCTCCCAATAGTAACGCTCTTTTATCCATTAATAGGTTTTTCGCACTCCACTTTGTCCTAGGAGGGTATGAGACTTCATAATGACAGGTACTCTCTCTGAAGGTCGAAGGTAAGGTAACCAGTTCACCCCCACTTTTTTGTATAGATGGCCATTATCCACCTTTGTGTTACGGGAATGGTGAGCTAGCATCTTCTGAACTGGTTCATCTTCATCCTCCCAAGCATCAGAGGTCATTAGAAGATCATGTAGCCGCTACGTTTCACCATTATCTAAATGAAGGATGGGCAGCTGAGTTAACCAATTGACATCTATGTGGCTTGTCCCAGCTCGGTGTACAATGGTCATATCATAGTGCTGGAGCTATAAAGCCCAGCGTGCCAGCCGCCCAATGGGATTCTTCATATTTTGTAACCACTTTAAAGGGGCATTATCAGTGACCACTTTAAATGAGGTCCCATATAAGAAAGGGCGGTAATGTTTAACAGAAAGCAAATCAGCCAGGCATTCCTTCTCCATGACGCTATAATTGTGTTCATCATTAGAGATCATCTTGCTAAAATATGAAATGGGGTGATCAACCCCATGCTCATCCAGTTGAGCTAAGATAGCTCCAACTCGCGTAGTCAGAAGCATCAGTAAACAGCATAAAGGGTTTACTATAATCGGGATGTCACAGGATAGGCCGTTGCTGAAACAGTCTTTTTAACGTTTCAAAAGCAGCTTGTTGTTCTGCTCACCAAAAGAAAGGGATGTTTTTAGTTAAAAGTCGTACAAGGGGTTTACTGAACTGAGCGAATTTGGGGATGAATTGATGGTAGTAACTCAGCATACCCAAAAACACCTGCTTTCGTGGAGGGTTTTGGAGCATGTTTCTTGGATATTGCCTCAAACTTATCTTTTAGAGGCTGAATCCCATCTGACGAGATGGCGTGGCCTAGGAAATCTAACTTCTTTTGGAAGAATGTACATTTGGAGGGCTTCAGCTTGATGTGAGAGGCCTGTAAGCGTTGGAACATTTCCTTTAAATGATAAAGGTGCTCATTGAAGGTTCAGGAGAAGATAGTATCATCATCTACATATACAATTACGCAATTAAGCTTCAGATCCTGCAAGATATGGTCCATGGCTCGCTGGAAAGATGTGGGCGCATTGCACAACCCTTGTGGTAGTCGGGTAGGTTGGAAGAGACCCTCACTGCAGATGAGCGCACACTTTTCCTGATCTTGTGGAGAGAGGTCCATTTGCCAGTATCCGCTAGCCAAGTCCATGGCAGAAAAGAACTTGGATTCAGAAAGCTGGGCCAGTGCATCATCAATTCTAGGGATTGGGTAGCTGTCCTTCTTAGTGAGGTTATTCAGTTCGTGATAATCCATAACTATTTAATGTCCACCAATCTTCTTTTTTATGAGTAATAATGGGGATGACGGGGGACTTTTAGAAGGCACCAGCAGGCCCGCGTCCAATAACTGTTTAAGCTCCGTCCTCATCTAGAGCTCCTCAACTTTTGACTTCCAATAAGGCTTTTATTGAATAGGCTTGACATCACCAACATCAATAGTGTGGCATCAGCCCTTCATATTCCTGTAGTCAGTATCAGATTTGGAGAAAATGTCACTATAGGACTCCAGTAAGGAATTAACTTTATTAAGTTCATCGTTAGTTGGGTCATCAAAAATCTGAACGTTGGGCAAAGCGCATATTATTTGGTCAGTGTGTAGTCTCATATCTAGCATAGACCCAATATAATGGACTTGGTGGATGTCGTCAATGGGAAGCAACAGGGCTTTTCCAATCTCTAGATGCTACAATATGACCATGTCCTTGTTAGTAGAGATTCCCCAGCAAAAGGTTGATTGGTCGCTGGTAGGCATGGTCTAGGATACCTGCAAAACCTGAGGTTCCACAGGTCTGACCCATCAATGCTAGTTAAGTGCAGAAGGCAGTTGCAGGGGATATGCATAGTAATTTTGGTGTCTATCACCTTTTGTTCACCCGCTTTGACTATTACCTCCTTGGACGCATACAATGGAATGCCTTATGAACCATCCACAGACTTAGGCAGATTTTTAGTGTTTCTTCCTGATGTGGTATATGTAAGGGTGAGGGCAGAAGAAGGATACTCAACTACACATTTATATTCCTTCTTCTTAGTCTCATCGTTTGTAAAGACTAGAGGAACTTCATAGTTTAGAAGGTAGAGAAATCCCTGTTTCATATTGATGATTTCTCATACTCAATCATGAATTGCATTCCAAATTAGTAGGTCGTAAGCGTTATTGTTTAAGGCTAAAGCAGGGCCATCCAGTAGGAGCTTCCCTATTCATATGGGTAGAGAAGAGTAGGCTCCAATGGCTCGCGTATTATTAGGTCCTGCAGCACCATACTCTTGTGAATAATCCAGGTCAGGCGCCAACTTATTTTTATTGATGAGCTTCGATGAGACTACATCACTGGCGCACATGTATTAAGGACGGCTTGAACGCGCACTTTGTTGATAACAACCTCTACCTTGGTTATTGTGGTACCAAAAGTATGGGGGAGGGCGAAGACCTCCTTCAAACGGAGAGTGAAGGCATGGCGTTGAGCCATTTCAGGGTAGTTATCTTTTATAGATTTGAGGGTATGGATCTGCTGAGTGGAGCAGAGCACTGTACCAATAAGCTGGTTAGCATCACTAGCAGTATCAATCACCTCTGAAAACCTCAACAACTGTTGAAGATAAGTTCGTCGTGGTATTATAACCATATCAAACCATTCAGATCTCAACCTATTTGGAACCTGTACTTCCATTGGAGCCCCCAAAACAAAATAGCCTGCATCTTCATCACACCCTTCATTCTCGTCATCAGAGGGATTGTCAATGCACCTCAAGGAGTTACTAGAAGGAGGCTGAGAAACCGGACTAATTTCCTCACAGGAAAGAGCTTTATCACTCTCATATACCCGTTTGCTTTTTGAAGGGAGCATCGTGGCTGTACCAGCTTTTGGGGGAGATGATGGAAGTGTGATGGCTTTTGTGTTTGCCTTAGTATAGATCAGCTTGGACTGCCCCATAACGGCAGGTTTTGTACTAGGGGCGGCTGAAGTTGAGGCTGAAGATTATTGAGGCAGCGGCTTAGATAGGTGTGATGCGTTATTCACCTTAGTAGACTGCTCAAATAGAGAGGAACTAGACAAAAAGACAACTGACTTCACTGGCTGAACTCGTGAACCTGAAGTTAGAAGGGCGCTGCCCCATAACTGCCAATGTTTCCCGGCTATCCTCACATGGTGGAGGAGTAATTGGTTGCTGCAGTGCGGCAGAAGCCAGGTTCCATAGCGATACAGCCATGGAAGAGGCTGGAGGGGTCGGAGTTAATTCTTGTTTGTGAGCTATTGGCAGAGGTTCAGGTTCATAGAAGTCAGCCACTGCTAATAACGCCTCTTTGATATCCCATACCATTTGAAATTTATGCTTAAAGGAGGACATATGCAAGGCTAAAGAAGGATAAGATGTTAAGCTAGCTACTATAGCAGCAATGGCATCATCTACTGGAAGCAGTTTGGCCAGTAGCAGAGGTTGAGCTTTGCTGTAGAATCGCTTAAAAAATGAGTTGATTGATTCCCCCGCTTTTAGAATAAGACACATAAAGGCTTGTTTTAATCGTTGTAAACTTTGCAAGGAACCAAACTCGCCAATCAGCGCTTGTTTTACCTCCGCACAGGTGGTAAGTGTGGTCATTTGAGGAACCATGATTTCTTGAGTCATCCGACTCAAGCAGGGAAGAATAAACTTTAATTTTTTATAGATCAGTCGCTCCTTCCATTTCAGATTCCTAAACATACAGGTGAGGAGGCGAGAAAGCCTTCACCAGGTGTGAACTTGTCCCTGAATGGAGGTTTACCCCATAATAGGGGAGGCCCATGAGCGCCTTGGAGAGAGTGCTGCTCAAGCTTTTTAAGGAGAGCCAAAGCACTGACTAGTTGGTTCTCAAATGCATCTAGCCTTGATTCTGGAATAGAAGTCATTTTTGATGGTATATAGGCGTCCCCTGTAGTGAGCACCAATCTGTAGGAAACCAGCTGATTGTTGTTCACTGGTGCTTCACGCCAGCTGGTTTCCACAAAAGTTTTTAAATAAATTTAAAGTCAAATATAAAACTCTATTAAATTAGTTTTTATGAATTTTATTAGGAGCACGATAGGGAGAAAAAAATGACCTTTTTTACTATCTGAATGATCAGTATTTAAACTGTTTTGAAGGTTAGAAACTTAAGGATAAGTTCAGGATAGCATAGATGCTTCTGAATTAGGGTATGTGTGATATGCTCCTACCAGATTTTGAAAACATGAGTTACGTTTTTGGGAAATAAAAGTTTGATATTTGAGACAGAATCTATTCATGCGGAAAAGTTTTAATAAACTTCAATTAATCACTGTTTGCTAAAATCATTTCACCTTGGGGGACCTTCACCACACCTATAAAAGGGGTGGTCCCTGCGTAGGTTCTGTGAAGGACTTGCTGGTGGTTGAGGGCGTGCCTTCCAATGGTTTCTTCAAGGTCTGTTGCGAGGTCAGAGAAATATGACCGCTAGATTTTTCATTAGTTGCCCGTGAAGGTTATGAACCATTGTTACCACTATTAATGGGGTTCCACCAAGGATTGGCCAGGGTCTTTTGGCCAATGTTCTCAACATTAGCAATAAAATCCCTCTTAAGGGCATCATGGAATTGCAAATGGCCGACATTTCCCCTTTTTGGCTGAATTTGACCTGCAACATTCTTATTTCTCAGCGGTGAGGGCAAATGTCTGACAAGTGTAGTTCGTCCTGCTTTTTGAGGCTCAGGGTATTGATTGCTCCTTCTTCCTGGGGTGTAGTTTTCATAAGTGCTTGTAGGAACCTGTCAGAAAGCACCAATTATGAGGGGCGCGGAATCAAATCTGATTGGTCCTTATTTTGCATCATGGCCTCAAAGCGCCAATAGGTTAGTAACCCCAAAGGCAGAAAAACCTACAATAGGACTAAGAGTATATGAGAAACAATATTTATTAGGGTAAAACCTCAAAGTATTTATATTTCAAGGCTAAAGTGAATTTATAAAAAGATTCAAAATAAGTGTAAAGTAGATAAGCAGAGGGTAGTAGAAGGTAAATGATTAAAGTCAATAAGGGATTTACTAAGTAATAGATGTCAGCTTAGTGAAAACTGTCAGCTTAGGCTGCTGATACATTAATAATTTGTAATTTAAATAATTATACTTAATATAATTATTCTTTGTTTAAGTCTCTGGTTTTTGTAAAACTCAAAATAACTATTGAGATCAATCCTTAATAGATTTATGCCAGATAGATCATTTAATTTACTAATAATTATTATTGGGAATGATTTCCTACACATCAAATTGGCTCAACTTAAATCTAATAAGGAGCACAACACAGCATTCATTAACAATCAAATATTAGTGAGTAGAACCTCTAGTAAGAGACTTCACCCAGATAAGGGCGAATCCTGACAAAGACAACCAAGCCCACAGCTTGAGGGTTGCTGATTTTCATTACCCTCCCTGTACAACAATATGTTACTCATAGCGAAGATGCATCAGTGCCCATGAAATGTGAAGAGGTAGAGCCAGTGTGCCCTTCAATTTGCTCCTGAGGCGCGCTGGGCATCTTATTTAGACTAGAGACGTTGAACATTGTGGTACTCAATGCCTTAACTTATTGAGCCAAACATTAAGTTTACTACATAATCTTCCTGCTGTTATTCTGATATTACAGGAACTCTCTATCCGCAAGGGGATAAAAGCATGAGAAAGCATGCTTTTACCACCACTTTACTTTTAGTCACAGCACTGTGGGGCGCTAGGACATGCAAATCATAATTTTAAATTCTTTTATTATGAATTCATTCTTGCACAGCTGCGTACTAGCCATTACTTTCACATGGTATCACAAGGTGCACACAATTTCCAGCGTTTATGATCTGACCTGTGCGCAGGATTGTCATAATTTTTAACTTGCTCCTCCTCCCCTACCCGCTAAAACTTTTGTTAATGGTGACATTAACTGCTTAGTGAACCCAGCGTACCAATCAGTTGCCTTCAACTTTGTAAAGCCTCACAGGGTCACATTGAACTTCACATCCTGAAGGCTACCATGGGCTCTATGACACCCATCCCAAACACTCTCCCCTCAAAAATGACTTGCCCACATGTCTTCAATGTCCAGTAAATGTTTTTGTTGCACATAGACCTTGTCCTTACACCATTGGTTTTTCACCCCCAAATTTCACAATTTATCACTGCTAAAATTTAATTCTCTGACCACAGACTAGTCTCATTTTCATTTATTCCGTCATGCCAAGTAGTACAGGCGCCTATATGGAGTAAGCTTCGCCTGAATACCCTCGTCCTACCAGAAATCTATAAATAGTCTGGATCAGTAACATTAGCACAGGATTTCATGTTTCCTTTTTGTGTAGACCCTCTGGCAACAAGGTCAGACCGTAAATTTCACCTTGTAAAATAAGTGAATCATATTACTTTGCAGCTATTTTATGCCAACTCAGCTGTCATCAAGTGCACCTTGGAAGAAGTGGTTCACCTGAAGAAAAGTGTCCCTGCTGCACGCTACAGTCCTGCTTAGGTCACAAGTGGGATCAGATGTTGCCTTCATAAACACCTTGGTAAGAGAACACCACCCGCTGAGTAAGTGTTCAATATTCAGCAAAAAAAGTATTATGGTGAGGGGATATGTTATACCTATTTTTCACTGATTTTACTTTGCTAAATCTTCCATGGCCTTTAATCTGGTCTGGCCGCCAGATACTTCAATTGCGGACATGATAGATAAGGTATTCACTAAAGTACACCAATTTTACTATAAGTTATATAAATCTAAACATGTTAAACCTGTCAAAATTTAAAATTTCCCCGATGGTGCACATATCTGTGCCATCGCTAAATACCCTAAAATATTAAATCCAATGTCATGTGACGAACTCTGGTCTGCTATATGTAGTGCACCACACAGGAATTTCCTAGGACCTAATGGGATTCCTTATTATTTTTATCAGAGCTATTTCTCTACCATATTACCCTCCTTTTAGCCTCTATGAATAATTGTCTTTTGGAGACATGAATCCTTTTTAACAGCCAAGAGGCATATATGGATACTCTATTTAAAGAGGTAATATGTTAGAATTAGCCAACTGGCCCCCTATCTCACTTACCAACACTGATACCAAACTTTTAACCAAAGTCATGGCTAAGCGCCTAGGTGAAGTAACTTCTTAGGTGTCTTATCTGCACAATATGGCTTCATCCCAAGAAGATCCATATGGGATAATACACACAGTAGCTAATGTTTTCCAATCCCCTGCTACTGGTGCGCTTGTTTACCTTGATCAACAAAAAGCTTATGACCTGTAAACTGGACTTACTTTAGGGTTGACTCTATAGGTTTAAGTTTCCAGTTAGATTATCAATTGGGTAGTGTTACTTACTGAATTGGCCACAATGGCAGTATGTGGGTCAATTCCTGGTTGATTTTGTTTTCCCCAAAGAGGTCTCCACCAAGGTGACCCTCTAAGCCTTCTTTTATATAATTTTATCCTTGACCCCCTCATCTGCAACACAAATGCCCATTTTACTGGTGTTAGTGTGCATGGCCAGGCACCAGTCAGGATGCCGGCATTTTCTAATGATTATGTGGGTGTTATTTAAACAACAATGATGCTCACATCCCTGGAACTACCATTCAGGAGTACTCAATGGTAAGTAATTCAGCTCTAAACGCAAATAAGACTGAGATTATTATTTTAGGTGTGTATCAGAACTAATGGACATTTTCTACTTTTAGTCAGCGGAATATCCCATCTTCCAGATCCCTTGTTCATGTTAATAGGCGATTCTTAATTATCGCTTCACTTAAACTTCCTTTTGCTTCCAGGCCTTCCATGGGCCCTGTCTGCCACCTGGAAGTGTGGCTTGAGTCAGGAGGATATGCCACCACCATGATGGAGAGCCATATCCTGGACAAAGTGACTAAACACATCACTTCCCTCAGAGGCCAGCAGCCTATCCTGACAGGCCAGGTAGCGATTACATGCCACTGCTCTTTTTCATCATTTGGTTTTCTGCACCCGCTATCACATTTCCCCTCTTTTTTGCATCTCTATATGCTTTCATACATGGGTGGCTCTTTCTAGACCGGCATGACCCTGTGTGCCATGAAGTTTTTTTGGCCCATGGCGTAGTGGAGGTTTGGGACTCATCAACCATGTTGACCAAGCTTCCCATGCCGCGTCTTTAGGATTTCCCAGGCCACTAACTAGATGCTTCTATCCCAGCACTTGACCCTCACTGCAAGGTTCAAATTTTGCATGTGCTCTTAGTCTTACCATCCTACCCAACTTAATTCTCTACTCAAATATTTGGCTTCACTCCCCTCAGCTGCAGATCCCCATGGGGCCCCTTCACACTTCAAGCGGATGCTTCTAGCCAAGTGGGGGTCAGAATGGAGGATCCACATAAGAGTTTAAAACGCCCAGAGGGGTAACTAATATGCTTTACAGATAAGAATTTCTTGGACACTTTGTTTAGACACGGTACCTTGCCATCCAAGTACCATTATCATGTCAACTATTTTGATATTCTGGACGTGCCTTACTCATTGGACACACAGAAGAATATTTGGAAATAAGCTCACCATCCTTCACTGCAGTCCAGGGTCCACGCTCATGTGTGGAGATGATTGAGAGGGTATATTGCACTTCTGAGTGGTCTAACGCCTTTCAGTCTTCATGTGCAGTGTACAGCTTCCACGGGTCATCAGTGCACCATATGGAATAATGTCCACCTTTTAAAGCTATCTGGCGTGAAGTTATGCATCTCATCTGTCAGTATAGCATACAGTATTTACGCCTGTTTAATAATATCTTTGCTTTATCCATGAACTCGTTTATTCCTCCTTCTCTCCGTGCTTTAATTGTGGAAATATTGTTATAATGATCTACACAATTGTTCTGGACGCCTTCTAGGCACACCCTCTACCCTTTGTGAGGCAGTTTTTTGCAAACCCTAACCACTTGATAGATCACTTTCAAGTTTGATTGTTTGGCCACATAACACCACGCCATCATAGGTTGATTTCCTCATGTTCCCCAATTAATTCCTGGTTATGGACCCAATTCTCCGAATTGTTCTATTTTGGCATAATGCCCCCTCAAACATCCCCCTCCTCCTTTCACTGGTGGTACTACTGTCAACAAAAGGTGGCTCTGCCTCCTCTGGGGTGCCTTTTCATATGTTTTTTTTTTCTTAATTTTTTTTCTCTTACTGGAAGTGTATGTAAGTCTGGTGGAGCGCCCCCTCTGTTTGGATTGAGGGTTGTTCCTTTTTCCGTCCAAGAAGGTGCCAAGAAGGCTGGAGGCCCCCCTTATCTCCCAGGGTAACCTTGTTCATGTGGTTGATGAGTGGTGGGTCACCGCTTACCCTTTAAGGACACGTCACTCATTCCAGTACTAACTTCAAATGAATTGATACTACATATCAAGGGGATTTGTGCTAAACTATTGGAGATTCAGCATTCTTATGGTACAAAATATTTAAATGAAATTGATGGCCATAGGCCTTTGACATCAAGGCCAGATAGTCCCAAACAGGTAGCAACAAAGCCTGGTGGGTGCGACCATTTAAAAATAAAGTGTTTAGTGTTAAATCTTTTGCAAATCTCACTGATGGCATTGAGCCATTGAGAAATGCTGCCACAAGTTTAAAACCCCTATAGGAAACATCAAAATCCACATCTGAAATTACTTGATTGGTCAAACAGATGTGGAGCGACCAGTGCGGGCTGGTAGCCAACTTGAACCTGTTCCAACCTCATGGGACTGTTTCTATGTTGGGTGGCCTTGGGAGGTTTCCACTAACTGTTGGGTGAAATGTCATCGCTCCAGTTGTCAAAGCCAAAGAAAATCAGTAATTTGGGTGTCTATGGACAAACCAACAATGACTCAGCCCAACACCAATACTTTCAAATTTGGTTCTAACTAAATTCATTTTCCCCTCTCACTCAAAAATTTCCAGGTTAGGTGAAACTTGAGGGCCCCAATCCTGAGTTTTTTTTCTATAAGTCATAAATCAAGCATCTATTTTAGCATTTAAAATGCACTGAGGAACTTGACAATTGATTCTCTTATTTTAAATTAATAAAAAATTCTTAAACCTGTTTTTAATGTCAGACATTTGCCCTCCCAGATGCAAATGAAGAATTTTTTTTGGTGAAAAAGCAGCCAAAAAGGGAAATGTCAGTGTCATATTTTGATGGTTGACTCAAAAATAAACCTATGACAACCATCAGATTGGGCCAATTACTCTTTCAACGCTTGAGCTAACACCTATATTCTCACCTCAAAGCCTAATTCATTCATACAATTTAGGCCTAACATCTCAATGATAATTTGATCAAGTATTTAAGCAGAGTGCTCAACCCAAATACACTCGCATATTATGGCCCATTTCATATGCATCATATCTTGACAATTGGTCTGATTATCAGGAACACAATAATTTTAATCGTATATAGAAATTATTTGGGGACGACCCAAAGTTAACTTCTGAAACTTCATGGACTTCAGACAAATGAAAATGTAATCAGTTTCCCACCTTAGGGCAAAATTTATATGACGATCCACGTAATTGGCATAATAGCACTTGTGTGGACCGCCCAAAAGGGGTTACCTAGTACTATTGAGGAAGAGGCCTGCCAGACGTCCCAAATAGAGGTGCGTCATTTACTTCAATTGATGCCAAAATTTCACAGAAGGTGTATTTTGTCAGCAGTATGACAAAACTGTAATCCATAAAATCTTAGGACAATTTTGCATGCTTTTATCGCACTTTATGTACATAAAACCTCCCAGTTCTGAAGTATTTTACCACCAATGAACCTAAGAAAAGGTTTCAGTTGTAGGCCAAACTGAGGTGGTAAAATAGCTGTTAAAATTTTTGTGCTGGAAGTGGCTAGTAGATGCCCTAGAGGTATAAATACCAGCGCCTGGCCCAATGAACAAAACCTAATAAATAACTTGCAATGAAAGTCTTATTTATTTTATCCTTTTCCTGGTTTTTATCCAAATCTGAACCTTGGAGAAGTGTTGGCAAACTGGAAGGATTAAATTCCCAGTTTGTATTATATCCTGCCTTGGAAGAAGTTCACAAATATGAAGGAAAAATTACGCCCAAAATTGGTCAGAAGAGTTGAGGCGAATTTAATACGCCTAGTGAGTTGTTGAATGGTCTAAATACCTTAAACTACAGGCGCTATTGAGAATCAAACATTGGATCTTTGGCCCAAATAGACATGCAGGATAACAATTTCCAAACGAGCAATCCTCAGATTTTGACAACTGGTGCTCACTCAAAACTGGTGACACTCTGAAATTGATTTCAGTAACCAAATCATGGCAGATTTGGTCAGACAAAACAGTGACATCGAGATGGAAACTAAGACAAGGCCATCTCAGATTATTTTCCCAGTCACCAAGGCTCCACAGCTGGATCCTCCTACACCCAAAATCTTGTCAAGGTGGGGGGCG
Source organism: Massospora cicadina (assembly GCA_022478985.1). Lineage (NCBI taxonomy): Eukaryota > Fungi > Entomophthoromycota > Entomophthoromycetes > Entomophthorales > Entomophthoraceae > Massospora > Massospora cicadina. The sequence goes on along the minus strand of JAKSZP010005378.1, from coordinate 112,543 downwards.
CTCATACAGCAAAGCCAATTATCCTGAATGGGAAGGAGGATGATGCCTTAAAACAAGGAATTTTCAAAAATTTGGACAGTTGTGTCAAGATTGCAAGCCAGAAACACTGAAATTACTCAGGAAATTTGGGAACTCAGAATGCAATTATCAACTGCAAATTTCCGAGTAGAAAGTATGGGAAAAAACATCAAAAGCATAGCATCTAATCAAACTTTATTCAAAAGAATCTGAAAACCTCAAAAAACAAAGCAGCCAACGCTCACCCAGCTTTGACAAAAGAAAAGTAGGAAAAAGCTCTGTCTATTTGACCAAAAAACAGCCTGGAAAAGTAACTATGGGCTGAATTTAGGCATCAGAATCCAGTAGTTCAGAGCAATATCATGAAACTGAATCATTGGATATCAACACTGATGCAGAAACTGATATTTCAAACATCTGTTTTATGCCTAGAGTACTAGCAGAAACCCTGACTCCAGATACTTCACAACAGGAAAGAGGGCCAATTATGTGTGATGACACACCAAGATTTTCAAGATGAAATACAACCCCTGTGCCTGAAACAAAGCGAGATGAATTCAAACCATTAAATTTACCAAAGTTTGATAAGGATGGAAACGTTCATTCTATCCTCAAGTTATTTGAAAAAGCAATGAGAGGAGCATCAGACCATGCAAAAGGATTGGCACTTAATAACTCACTCAATTCCCATAGCTGTGACCTCGTTATGCCCTATTCAGGTGACGATTGGTCTTATATGGATGGCAAAATTGAGATAACAAAACAGTTTGGAGGGCCTGAGATACTAGAAACCTGAAAAATAGAGCTTATTAATATCAAATTCAGACAGAATGAGACTATTAAGGACTTTACATATAGATTCTTCCATGAGGCACAAGTTCTTTGAGGGTGCAATGCACTAGATAAGTTTTATGCCGAGATTGTATTGGAGCATGCGATTATGCCCTTCTGTGAACTTCACAAAGTGCATGTTGCCCGCATTCAATGGAAGCTTGGAAATCCAAGAGCTTACCAATTACTTGAGAAGCTGTTCCCATAATTTCAACACACCTAATCGGGCCAAAGACCAGCAAAAATTCCGATTTTTAGGCCCAAAAAGCAACATGATGTCTGACCAGGGGAAAAAGTTCTAAAATATGAACCAAAAAATCGAGCAAAAGCAGCAAACAGGGCCGATTACATGTCACAAATGTGGTCAAATAGGGCACTTTGATAGCTAATGCTACAGACAGTCCAACAAAAAGCCTGGGGTCAACTTTGCTCTAGAAATTAACAGTGACAGTGAGGCGGGAAAAGAGCAGGTGTAGTAGAGGCGGAATGATCTAACTCCACCGATTTTCAAACCAGTCCACCTGACCCTAATGAGCTCTTTAGAGCTGAAGATGTTGCTGAAAATAACCTCAACCATATTGGGGCTAATAATGTCATGATGGTCACTACTCAGGCCACATCAAAAACAACTAAACCCTTAAAATAACCAAAGAAGCTCAAGAAGAGGTCTTAAACCTTATGCGAAGCAAATTATTGATCAGGGTTTAAACCTACAACCCAGATGTTCAACCAATTTACCTAAGCTTAACAACGTTCAAGTAGCTATTCCCATGAAAACCTTAGCAGATAACTTCCCAGTTATTTATTCAAGCCTGAAAAAACACCTGGAATTGGGCAACAATCACAGCATTCACACAATAATTACCTCTGAAAACTTCTCTGAATGTACTTATGTGGACATAGCAGTGAACAAGGTGCAAGTTCGGGCCATCATGGATATTGGTGCTCCTATCAATATAGTCACCACAAAGTTGGTTAAAAACTGAAAATTGCTCCCAATGTTGCCCACTGTCAGGATTATGGAACGTCTGGAGCACATACAACTAAATCGCTGGGTGCCTACAGTACCCTACCTCTCAGATTTGGATCCATTGTAGTAACAACACCTGTCATATTGTTGCCAAATACAAACTATGATATCCTAATTGAGACTGATTTCCTAAGAAGATATGGAGTTATTACCAATCACAAGGACGATTTTCTCACCATTCTTGGCCAGACTATTCCACTTTACTTTAACCATGATAAGGCAGTTGAGAAAAAGAAACCCAGCCTATTCATAAATCTTGCTTACAAAGATGGGGTCATCCTGATTAAGTATTTCAAAGCTCGGTCAAAGATAAAGCCACTTCCCACTCAGATTGATGAGTCAAATGGTATTCCACTTTGATAAAATCAGACCATCACTATACTATCTGGAGAACAAGTAATCATTCTGATGGGACTAATAATCAATATCCCAGAAGGACTTTATGGTGAAGTATATGACCATGGTCTAAATCTCAAATTGAACCAAACACTGCCCCTGGTATTATCATTCCTGGCCACGGAGAAATACATATCTTATGTGCAAACCTGCAAAATTGGCCCATTCCCATCAGGTGACATCAAACAATCGCTTTTCTGCATCTGTTCCCTACCACAGAAATTCACTCATTCCATGAGTTCAGAACATTTGTCAAATTAGGGCTCCCCAATAAGGACCAACTCAGCATAAATAATGTTGTCCCTATGGCCGATTTAAGCAACCTGACAACTCTGAGAAAGGCCAAGCTCAGGAGTTTTTCTCTAGGTATTGGGGATTATTTGCACAAGACGATTTTGACTTTGGTTGTACTAATAGTGTCACCCACAAAATCAATACTGGAGATCATAAACCTATTTTAAGCCCAATTAGATGCTCATACTTATCAGAAGAAGCAGTATCCAAGGAGACTAAGGAACTCCTCGATTGTGGCATGCTAGTCCCTTCAAAAAGTCCATGGGCAGCACCAATTTTAATAGTGAAGAAGAAGGATGGAAGCAATGGCAGTTGTGGCTGCAGCTGCCCCGGCCAACACCCTCCTCTGCCAGCAACTTCATGGGGCAATGGAGCCCCTTGTTGAGGGTATTCCTATCCCCAATTTTCCTCGTAATTTTGAGGAAGATGCAAAGTACAAAATTAAGTAGCTTTCTTTTGGTGCAAGCCGCGCTTGCATCAATGCAGCAAAAACTTCTCTTTTTGACCCCAATTCTAAAACCCGCTGGCACACCAAGTCATTTACTTGTGTGCCAGCTCTCATCAGTTTAGCTGAGCATCAACTTGCTCAATATGTTGAGACGATTGACACCATCAGCCTCATTAATGAAGAAAACCCCCAACTATACCTCCTTATGCCCCATGTCACTGATGCTCCCACCCCAATGCTGTCCACCAAGGTCTGCCAGCTAAAGCGGGCGCCGGACAAAAGTTTCCCCAAAGCCACCTCGCAATCTGATATGGCTTCCTAGTCTGATATCCTAGGGGGCTATATTAGGATTTTTTTAATTTATGATAAACCCTTTGTTTGGCCCATTTGCAAATAAAGATGCGTGGCGGCTCCCCCTTTTTGGGTTGGGCACCACTAGTACTAAAAAAGAAGAAGGATGGAAGCAACTGAGTAGTCATTGACTATCAGAAGTCAAACAACATCACAAAGAAGGACTTGTACCCACTGCCAAGAATTGAGGATGCCTTGGATAGGTTAAGGGGCATGAAGTTCTTCTCAGCAATAGATCTTATCAGCGGATACTAGCAAATAGATCTTCCAAAAGAGGAGCACGAGAAATGTGCAATAATAACCCAAGAGGGCCTATTCCAGCCAATGAGAATGCCTCAAGGGCTCTGCAACGCCCCAGCCACATTCTAACGGGCATTGGACGCAATCCTGGGAGATTTAAAATTGTCATGTGTACTAGTGTAACTTGATGATATCAACGTTTTCAGCCGCACTTTTGATGACCATCTGGAACACTTAGAGGAGGTTTTCAAAAGGCTAGCTGCTGAAAACTTAAAAATCAAGCCCAGAAAATGTAAGTTTTTCAAAGGTAAACTGGAATACCTCGGATTTGTGTTTAATAAAGTGGGTCTTCAGCCCCAACCCTCTAAGTTGGATGCCATCTCCAAAATGAAACAACCCAAATCCAAGCGCAATACTCAATTATTTCTAGGCATGATCTGGTGCTATCGCCAATTTATTGCCAACTTTGCACAACTTGGAGAGCCGCTTTTCTATCTGCTTAAAGATAAGGTCCCATTTAACTGGACTCCAGCTTGCCAGAATGCATTTGACCAACTCCAATTGGCCCTATTAAGTGCACCTGTTCTTCAACACCTGGACTTTGATCATGAATTTATCGTCCAAACTGATGCATCCCAAACAGCAGTTGGGGCTGTGTTATCCCAAGTTGGAGAAGATTGTGAAGAACATCCAGATGCCTTCACTAGTTGGACCTTTAACATTTATGAAAGGAACTATACGGTGACAGAATGAGAATGCTTAGCTGTCATATATGCTTGCAAGCAATTCTGGGTCTACCTTCATGGTACTCATTTCAAAGTTGTTACCAATCATGCTATCCTAAGATGGTTGATAGCTTAAGAGAACCTGAGGGCCGATTAGCCCTTTGGGCATTAATGCTTCAAGCCTATGACTACACCATCAAGCATTGAGCTGGGGAAAAACACCAAAACGCTGACTGTCTATCCCAACTACCCACCATCGCAACACTTAGTTGGCCTGCCAATGAGTTGTTTATGAAAATGATCAGTGGAAAGTATCAGGATGAGCCCAAATCCATCCAAAATTATTATCAATCTACAAAAAAATACAACCATCAAAAATGGGATGCTTTACAAAATCATCGAGGACAAAAAGTTTATTTTCCTAAAACCATCAGCCTGAACAGACCTAATAATGGAAGCACATAAGGCCATAGGGCATGGAGGATTCAAGAAAGCAAAAGAGCATATGAAACAATTCTACTACTGAAAGTCAATGCATTTTGACGTCCAAGAAATGCTAGAATGCTGTGCAGAGTGCCAAAGCGAAAAACCGTTCCAAAAAAGCACATCTTACCAGCTTGTTCAGCCCAACTTTGCCTGGCACACTGTATCTATTGACGTTGTTGGCCTACTTCCAACTAGTGATATGAAGGCCAAGTACATGATCGTAGCTATCGACCACTTGACCAAATGGGTTGAGACTAAGGCCATTCAGGAAGCTGGAGCAGCAACCACCGCCAAGTTTTTACTTGAAAACATCATCCACAAACATGGATGTCCCCAGGTTATTCTGACTGATAATGGAACCAACTTTACCGCCAATGTCCTTGCCAAGCTCAACCAACTAATGGGAGTACAAGGTGTGCTTTCTGCCCCCTATCACCCCAAAACTAATGGGACTGTTGAGCGTGCAAATGGGATGTTGGTGAACATTATCCAGAAATTAACCTTGGCTAAACCATCTGAATGAAGTACATATTTAAATTCAGCAGTCTTCGCCTACAATATCTCCTACCATTAATCAACCAGGATGTCTCCATTTCAAGTATTATATGGTAGACACCTGGCCCTACCAACGCTGCTATATTTAGCCCTATAGGATCCTGGCGAAAACACTTCTTCTCAGTATGTTGAGAAGCTTGAAGATGCCTTAAACAACTTACAATGCTCAAGCCTTCAACAACAGATTCCCTGGGAAAAAAACCTGACATCAAAAGGACTTAGAGAATCGCTATACACTGTCTGAATTTGAAGTTAACAATGAAGCTCTATTTTGCAACACCCACAGATCGGGATGAATGCAAAAGTTAGATTACATCTGGGTTAGGACATTTGAAGTGATTGAGAAAACGTCTAAGTTCATATACTCAATCAAGTATATTAGGACAGGCCATATATACAACTGAGTCCATGCAACATTCCTAAGAAGGTTTAATAAGTGTGCCAATTAAGAAAAGAAAAGGTTGAAAAAAGAGAGATAAAAGAGATAAACCCACAAAAACAAAACTAAAAAAAAACAAAAAAGAAAAAATATTTATATAATAGTTTTATTCTAATTGATATTTTAGTTTGCTCTTGAGGTTGGGGAGGGGATTCAACTTTAGACTCAATGGCATTTGGGCTGTCATACTTCAGGTACATCAGCCATTCCAGCCAAAGTTATCAGTTATTAGGATCAACTCCATTCTCATCAGGCGTTCAGGCCAATGAGAAAAGATCAACATAGGCTAATTGGGAACCTTAGGGCTTATGTTTGAGTCAAGAGGGGGAAATGTTAGATTCTGGTGGTTGACTCAGATATAAACCTTTGAAAGCCATAAGATCAGGCTGATTACCCTTTTAACGCTTGAGCTGACACCTATATTCTCACCTCAAAGCCTATTGCAATCATACAATTCAGGCTGAATATCTCAATGATAATTTGAACATGTATTTAAGCAGAGCGCTCATCCCAAATATGCTCACATATTATGGACAATTTCTTATGCATCATATCTCGGCAATTGGCACCAATTATTGGGAACACAATCAACTTAATTGTATACAAAATTTATTTGGGAATGACCTTAAGTTAACATCTGAAAATCCCATGGACTTCAGAAAAAATGAAAACGTAATCAGTTTCCTACCGTAGGGCAAAAATTTTATGTTGATCCACGTAATTGGCATAATACACTTGTGTGGACCGCCCAAAAGGGGTTACCTAGTACTATTGAGGAAGAGGCCTGCCAACGTCCCAATTAGGGTTACATCATTTACTTCAATTGATGCCAAAATTCCACAGAAGGTGTATTTCATCAACAGTATGACAAAACTGAATCCATAAAATCTTAGGACAATTTTGTATGCTTTTATCTCAAGTTTTGTACCTAGAATCCTCCCATTTTTGAGAGTAATTGCCACCTATGAACCCAAGAAAAAGGTTTCAGTCATAGGCAGAACTGAGGTGGTAAATAGCTGTTGAAATTTTGTGCTGAAATGTAGCCAGGAGATGCTTTAGAGGTTTAAGTACCAGCGCCTGACCTAATAAACATTATCTAATAAGTAGCTTGCAGTAAAAGCCTTTTTTATTTTATCCTTTTCCTGGTTTTTATCTGAATCTAAACCTTGGAGAAGTGTCAGCAAACTGTAAGGACCAAATTCCCAGTTAGTATCTAATCCTGCCTCGTAAGAAGTTCCTGAATATGAAGAAAAAATTATGCCCAAAATTGGCTGGAAGAGTTGAGGGAATTTAATAGGCCTAGCGAGTTGTTGAACAGTCTGAATACCATAAACTACAGGCACTATCAAGGATCAACCATCGAGATTTTTGCCCAAATAGGTGTGCAGAATACATTTCCAGGTGAGCAATCCTCAAATTTTATAATCAGCCATTTGCACGTTTCTGATACTAAAATTAATTGTTTAGATAATACTACTAACGATATTGGCCAAAAGACACTGGCTAATTCTTGGTGGAATACCATGAATTGGGGTAACACCTTTACAAATAGCAAACTAGCAAATATTTTGAAAACATTTAATTTATCCTCTGACCATAGGTCATATTCCAGGGCATCCATTAAATGGTCTTTTTCCTCCCACCTCTAGTTCAATTACAACACCTAAGCGGGTCCACCCCCTTTTATAGGCGTGACAGAGGTCCTCCAAGGTGAAATTATTTTAAAAAAGGTAATTGGTTGAAATACATAAAAACATTACCGCATGGTACATTCAGCCCCAAAACCCCATTCCATCTGTCGTCCACCCAAAATTTACTAATTTTCTGAGATCTGATAAGGTAGTGTATCACTTTTACTAATTTTCTGAGATCTGATAAGGTAGTGTATCACCTTTCCTAATTTTGAAATGCATCTAAGCCATTCCAAATGATACACTGAAACCCTTCCATTCTTGATACTTACCATAGTTTAAATACTGAACATTAGTATTGAGGTAGTCACTTTTTTCTAGCTAACTTACGCTCCCAAATAAATAACTTAAAAAACTCAATTTTTACTTTCATTTTTGAAAACCTTTTACGTTTTAAATATTTTTGTGGATACCCAGCTGCATTCAGCACCTGCAAGCCAAAGCCCTCGCTGGATCTCACAAATTAATACTCACTACAGGGGTCAACCTGTTTAACACAAATTTATTGATCAACAAAAGGAGGGCGTACCAGCTGGAAGTGTTACTAGCTGAATAAAAAACAGCGTTATGCAGAGGATCTTTGTATGGATAACCCCCCAGCCTTATCATTTGGAGGAGAACAGTTTGAACGAATTCTGATACCAGAATCTCACCGCCTTACCTGGCCTGCAGCTGAGGTAGAGAGAATTTAACGCATGGTATACTAAACCCTAGCGATGTTGCTTCACAAGAAAGAGGTTCTTCTGTAGAAGATTGACATATGTACCTCTATGTAACTCAAATCCTTCCTGATGCTTATAGAGAGCTAACCAATCTAACTAATTATGTCTGCAAGTTTTCCCAACCTGCTTTGTTCCATATGAAACATCTAATCGCTGCCCATTCTGAAGAGCTACATTGACACCTAGCAAACCATATAGCTCTAAGATTAGAATATGAGAATTTACATCAACTGACCTTTGAATATATTGGAACAGCTAAATCTAGTATAGAAGCAAACTGCAAATTTATTATTCAGTTGCATGAGCGGCTCACCACCATACATACTGGGGTGTTAAAGTATGTTATTAAGATTTTTTCCATATTCCAAGCCTGCTAGATTACCAGGAATCACTAGGGGATTATTCCCTAATGTGAGGTGAATTGGAAATCAGTGGACCCTAATTTTGGAGTAACTATGTTTGGGAGATTTTAGGATATTCGTCTGGTCCTATCCATCAGGGATCAATCCGGACAAATGCTTAAGATCTCGTTGGGCAGAGTTGCCAATGAAATAGGGGCATCAGATAGTGATTAACTATGAAGCGTACCAATTGGGATTGGTCAGTTTTCATCACCAACTGATTGGGAATGTAAGTAGCAAGTTGTGAGGCTAGTAGTGCTGCCTGCAACTAGCAAAATAATCGGTTGGTTTGTGACCTGCCTTAATGGGTAATAGGTCAAATACCTAATCAGGTCGCTAGCCAAATATGGTTGGTTTTCTTGGATTAAAAGGAAAACGTTAGGGACACGTTTTCTGACCCTTTCCAATTAGGTCTATAGGATGTCCAATGACAGAATCCTAGCCAGGATGGGGAAGACCATTGCTGCCAAGATGAGGATGGGTGATTCAATGGCAATGGCCACCATTCCATCAAAGAGGTGTCAACTGAGGGTTAGATGACCAAACCCCGCTATAAAAACCTAGAATTCACAAATAATAAAAACAGTTAGATATTACTAAAGATATACTGTTCTATAGTCTTTTATTTTGTATATAGTTTAAGAGTAAACTATTATCAGCTCTCTTTTGTTATACTTTTCTCAAGGATATTATTGCTGTGTGCGATAATTGGGAGACTCTTTTGGGAAAAGAGTAAAAATCTTAGTGGGGATCTAGAGAAGAAGGAGAAACAATCAGGGATTGTTGCCAAGTGTGCGTTGGACTGAAGAGACTGTCACCAGGGAATACCAGAGAAGATCAGGTTTGACAGAACGAGGGAACAAATCCCTATATTAAAACATCTCAGGTATTAAGTGGGAATACTGGCCGAGCGTTGGGCTGAGATCTAAGAATTTCAAAAAACTATGGATAATAGTCATCATACTATTATCAATCAATAATATCAAATACTATACAACGTGGATGGATTGCACAAGAACCAAACCTGTGCAGTAATAAGTTTATAGGGTTTATTTTCTGATAACAATCAAAAGCTATAATTTTTTACAAATTGGTATTCACTACAGAGGTGTAATTGAGTAGAAGAACTTAGAACATAATTTCTTATGAAGATGTTTCTAATTTTAACAATATTTACTAGGGAAGGTAACATTAATGAAGATAGAACGTGAAGTGGATCATGTTCAGTGGCTATCACCCAACTCAGAAGTGGAGCTCCAAGTGAAGCAAATTGAGGATACTCAAGTTTAGGGAAAAGGACTTGCAGCCTAGATATGGAACTATCTAGAGATGCAAGGAAACCTGTTCCACCTGACATCTACTTGAGATGAAGGGTCAGCAGGGCCAACTTGGGTTGAAATTGGGTCCGCTGGAAATAGTCCTTAGGATCAGCAGGACCTAATCAGGTTAAAATTGGGTCCACTTTAAATTGTCCTGAGGAGAGAGTGTTTGTATAGGGCTTTGGATGAAATAGGAAGCAATCTATCAGGAGAAATGGATTGCCATACCAATGAAGATATAAAATTAAAACAGAAAATGATTGATCCATGATAGTGGAGAAATTCATTGACTCAATTCACTCAATTAATAATCAGATGTTTCTAGAGATGAGTTCATTAATTCAGGAGAAATTAGATGAAGCTAACTAGGCCAGAAAGACCTGTGTAATTAAAGATGGCAATGAATTCCAAAAATCTTTTCAGGAGAAAAACAATTTGAACAATCAGATGGAACTGTTTGCTAATGAGATACAAGGATCCAAGCATCAGTTGCCAAAATATGAGATGAAATTAGGACCTGTTGGACAAATAACCATTCAGTATTGAAGGCCTAATATATTAAAGAGTATTGCCAAAGTCGTCAAGTGTAGCCTATACGTGAAGAAACAGCGCTGCTGGTCATATAGTGAAGAAGGCTAATACTAATTGGAAGTATTGAGCCTAAGAGAAAATAGTTGTAATGTTCCCAGCGGACCTCTGAATAATTAAATGGTTATGTACCGAAATTTTGGTCAAGTCCTAGAAGAGGACCACTGAACCAAATGGTTGGTTAAATCTTAAGAGGATAAGATTTTGAACCATGATAAATGGTAGGTCAGAGTTATCTAGGATCCAGTTTGGATGAAGTGGAAAAGAAGGATTTCTGAACCTTTTTGTAGGCTGCAAGTCCCATTGCAAAAGAAAAATACAAAAAATATATAAAAAGTATAAAATATTGATTTTTATGGTCTATGAGTTTCAGAACTATAGATTGACAAGAAATCCCGATGGCTGAATTGAGGAGATTACACGATTTTGGGACACTCAATGAGATGAGATTACCAGCAGGGGTAATCGAGATTATCAACCTATTAATTGATTGAAAGCAACTTGATGATCTTTCAGAAGGCTAACAAGAGGAGGTGCTCAAATTGTTTGAAAAGTATTGGGAAGTATTTGCTCAGGACAACCATGATTTGGGATTCATGAGAGATGTGATCCACAAGGTCAACATTAGGAAAAATTTGCCAATCAGGATGAGACCAATATGACAATCAAAGGAGGCTGAAGCGGTAGTGGAAGATGAAATCAGCAAACTAGTGAAGCATGGGCGTCTAGTTCCATCATCGAGTCCCTTGGCAAGTCTGATTCTAATTGTGAAGAAAAAGAATGGCTCCAACAGGGTGGCGATCAACTACTGAAAGCTGAATAAGATTATGAAAAAGGATTTGTTTTCTACCAAAAATTGCTAATGTACTAAATCGATTAAAGAAGCGAAGTATTTCTCCATGATGGATCATATTTCAGGATATTGGTGAATCAACTTACCCAAAAGAAGACCAAGAAAAATGCGCGATTCTTACCACGCAAGGGCTATACCAACTTATGAGGATGCGCCACGGTCTATGCAATGCGCCTGCGATGTTCCAGAGGGCCATGGATGCTATACTGAGCAACTTAATGTTGTCGCGCATCCTGGTATACTTGAATGATATCAATGTCTTCAGTAGGACGTTTACTGATCATCTACACCACTTGGAAGAAGTATTTAAGCAACTGTCCATGGCTAACCTAAAGATTAAGCTGATGAAGTGGCACTTCCTCAAAAAAGAGTTGGAATATCTGGGATTCATAATCAACTCTAGTGGATTGCAGATGCAATCCCAGAAGATAGAAGCCACAGAACGGATGGCTGTGCTGAAGAGTGTCTGAGACTTCCAAGTGTTCCTTGGGATGGTTGGATACTACAGAAGATTTATTTGTGACTTTTCCCGAATAGCTGAGCCCTTATTCCATCTGTTGAAGGATCTGAAAAAAGGATTTGTATGGAATGAAGAAGTACATGAATCCTTCAAAGAGCTATGCCGGTATCTAATAGATTCTCCAATTTTGAAATATTTGAATTTCAATTGAGAGTTTATTATACAAACCAATGCTTCATTGATGACAATTAGTGCTGTACTAAGTCAAGTAGATGAACTTGGGGATGAACATCTGGTGGCATTTGTGAGCTGGACACTCTCAGCCGAAGAGGAACTAAATTGTAACTGAGCGTGAATGCCTTGCAGTCATTTACGTTTGTAAGCAGTTTCAGTTGTACATACAAGGAATGCACTTTAAAGTGGTGACGGACCACTATTTGTTGCATTGGCTCCACAATTTGAGAGAACCAGAAGGACGACTGGCCTGATGGGCACTTAAGCTACAGGCTTACAATCACGAGATTGTCCACTGAGTGGGGGCTTCTCACCATAATGCAGATGGCTTATCCTGATTACCAATGGTCCAGATGGTATACCCACATTCAGATGAGCTATTCCAGAGAATGTTTGATGGAGAAATTGGGAATGAGCCCTGAGAAATCCAAGGTGCACTTCATAAAAGCAATGAAAACACCAAGACCGTGGATGGACAAGTGTTTAAGATTATTAATGGGAAGCGGTTATTATTCCTAAAGCCATCAGAAAGAGCAGCTATCGTTTAAGCCACTCATAAGGTTGCCAGGCATGGAGGCCTGAGAAAAACAACCAATCATTTTCGCCACTACTACTACTTTGGGAGTCAATCAGCTATGATGTTGCCAACTATCTAGCTTGTTGTGTGGAGTGACAGCTGCACAAGCCACATAAGAATACAACTGAATACTGACTGGTCCGCCCTGTATTTGCCTTGAATATGGTGTCCATTGACGTTATGGGACCGCTGACAATGGGCACAGGAGGATTCAGGTACACAATAATTGTAATCAATCATATGACAAGATGGGTCAAGATGAAGGCCCTGGCGAAAGTAGACGCTACCAGCTCCGCAAAGTTCATCCTGTATCAAGTATTATATTGACATGGATGCCCGCAGGTCCTGCTTAGCGATAATAGGACAAATTTTATGTCTCATGTGATCCCATGACTGAATGAGATAATGGGGATCATAGAAGTCGTGCATTTACCCTACTGGCAAGAGACAAATGGACTAGTAGAACGTGTTAATGGAACGCTGGATATGACGCTAAGAAATCTGGTCTCAGGATGAACTTCCACATGAGGAACGACCTGAGTTTGGTGACATTTGCCTACAGTATCAGTCATCATATGGCGGTGAGCAAAACGCCGTTTGAGTTGCTATATGTGAGGAAGGCCGCTTTGCCACTGATTTTATATTTGGTTGTGGAACCAACATTGGGGATGAGTGATGAACAGTACTTGAACTGATTGACAAATATCCTGATTGAGATGCAACTTCAAGCATTTGATACTACGTTTAAGAAAAGGATAGGAGCGAAATCAATGGACAATAAGAACTGACTGGCCTTAGCAGAATATTGAATAGGTGAGAGAGTTGCCTATTTTAATATGCATGGTTTCAGCAGAAGAAACAAACTAGATGCGTTGTGGTCAGGTTCATTTGAGATTATCACCAAGATGGCAACTGACGCCTACTTCATCAAGAATCTTTTGGATGGAAGAGTTGTAAATCGAGCCCATGCTAAGTATATGAAGTTAAAGGATTATTGGACAAAACAAAAGAGTTCCCAAAGGACCAATGAACCATTAAGTTAGTCATGTCCTGATGATTAGGTCAAGTCCAAAAAGGACCTCTGACCATAGAAAATTGGTAAGTTTAAGTACCTAGGACCCAGTTTGAGGAAAAAATAAAGAAAGATGGACCGCTGAACTGAAACAAGGTCAAGTCCCATAAAAAAGAAGAAAAATAAAAAATTGCTAAAAGATATTAAAAAAGATTATAAACCGTGTAGAAAAAACCAAATTATTTTTATAATTTTTATTTTTATTGTTTATCCTTGATATGGGGATGATTCCGCCTATGTCGCCTCTTGGAGGAGTGAGGATGGATCATATTAGGAATGAATAGCCTTTGAAATTGATGTAAGATCAGATGCTAGCGAGGGCTAGACCTACACAAAACCAAGTTCTTTGAGCGGATGCAGATCCCTGCAAGAAAGTGACTAGGGGAAGGGAAATTGAAATGTTGGAAGAAGCCAATCGCAAAACCCTGGAGTGGTGAGGGAAGCAATAGTATAGAAAGAGGCAGTCGGTGAATAACCCTGAATAATCCTGATATGGTACTGGAGCCAGAAGATTAGTCTTGAGTGCCTGATGACGAGCTTTGTCAAGAACACCGGACTATGGGCTATCAGCGAACAAGGGATGCTTGACAGGGGTTGCCAAATCATGCCCCAACTAAAGCCATCAGTGGAAGGTACTAATGGGGAGCGCTAAAGATGAGATAGTCATGCAGGGAGTTAATGGCATCCTGCAAGTGACGACTACAGGCTTCTCAGAAGCTGAAGCTGAAGGAACGGTGAAACATGGGAGAGGCTGGAAACTTTGTGGACCAACTTCAAAGAACTTGGCTGGCTTAGTGAAGAGCATAAGTGGCAATATCCCAACCTAGGATGTTCTCAAGATCGGAGGTATTCAGCACTAAAGATAAAGCCTTTAGTGACTTTGGCCCATAGTTTGGCATAGGGGATCTCAATTTGAATACAGTTAACAATGATGAGCTTGGTAGCCAAGACAGTGGGTTTGTAGTATTGTCCAATTCAGAAGAGGAACACAAGAAAGAAAGTCTGACCCAGCAAGAAAAGAGCGATCAAGAGTGAAAGGCATAATCTCAGGAGCATCCATGATGATGGTCAGTGCATCTGTGAAAGGAGCTGAATCCAGGAGAGTTTCAAAATCCAACTCTGGAATTGATAACAGAGGAAGAATTGGCCGAGAGTGTTTGAAACAATTGCAAGCCTGGTTTTGGAAGGATTGGTTACTGTTTCTGGTAATTTGATGGAAGAACTAGATGCTGGTGCCAGACTATTTGTATGAGTCCTGGAAGGGCCATAGAAGGGGTTCTGTCACACATCCTGACTCATCTGCTGAAAGAGCTGAAGATCTTGATCAGACAAACTGTTTAGAAGCTGTTGATACCGCAACTCAGAATTTTACATATGATCTGGATGAGAGGGGGATGTCAGACTTATATGGAAGTTGACATTATGCACTCTACAATCCACTAAGCTCCAATTTTGGAGAAATTAATATAAAAATTAATGGGACAAGCTCTCCAAAAGAAGGATTAAAAATGACTGAGCCACGAGGTTATGAGAGGAAAACAACAAGTGCTAACATAAATAAGCATTCTTAATTAAGCTGTGAAACAAACATCAACAACAAGAGTCTCCTGTCTAGGATGAGGAGAAAATCAGAAAATTGAGGACGCCAGACCAAGAATCCTGAATATGACAGAGGGTCATATGCCCTGACAGGGAGAAAACTGGATCCTAGGACTAATATTGTCATGAGTAAATTGATCAGCTTGGCATGACAGTAGATCGTGAGGACGCGCTCTTAGTAGATGGTAGTGAGGAGGAAGAGGAAGAGAGCTGCATGCCAAAGGTCATCCCAAGCAGCGTTGAGTGTCGATGATCATACTCTGCTTGAGTCAATGAAGTATTCAACTAAGAGTCCAAAGTGGTGTTCTCATGCCCTAGTCCTTTTCTCGCTGGAAATCTAGGCAAGAGGGGAGTGTGTTGGGATTTTTGACCATATTCACAGCCTGCTAGATTACCAGGAATCGCTTGGGGATAATTCCCTAATGCAAGGTGAATTGGAAATCGATGACAATAATTTTGGAGTAACTATGTTCAGGGGATTAAGAATATTAGTCAGGTCATATCCATCAGGGATCAATCCAGAAAAACTTAAGATCTCGTTGGGCAGAGTTGCTGACAAAATACGGGCATCTAATAGTTGTCAAATATCAGCTGTACCAATTGGGATTGGTAAGGTTTCATCACTGACTGATTGGGAATGTAAGTAGCAAGTTGTGAGGCGAGTGATGCTGCCTGCAACTAGAAAATCGATCAGTTGGTTTGTGACCTGCCCTAATGGGTAATAAGTCAAATACCTAATCAGGTCGCTAGCCAAATATGGTTAGTTTTCTTGTATCAAAAAGAAAAAGTTAGGGACACATTTTCTGACCCTTTCACATAAGTCTCGAGGATGTCCAATGACAGAATCCTAGCCAGGATGGGGAAGACCATCGCTGCCAAGATGAGGATGGGTGATTCAATGGCAATGAATGCCATTTCATTGAAGAGGTGTCAACTGAGGGTTAGATGACCAAACCCCGCTATATATTCCCTAGAATTCACACATAATAAAAAACAGTTAGATAGTACTACAGATATACAGTTCTATAGTTTTTCATCCGGTATATAGTTTAAGAGTAAACTATTATCAGCTTTCAATTGTTCTATTCTTCTCAGGGATATTATAGCTGTGTGCGATAATTGGGAGACTCTTTTGAGAAAAGAGTAAAAATCTGAGTGAGGATCTAGAGAAGAAGGAGAAACTATCAGGGATTGCTGCTGACTGTGTGTTGGACCAAAGAGTCTGTCACCAGGGAATCTCAGAAAAGATTGAGTTGGACAGAACGAGTGAACGAGTCCCTATATCAAGGCATCTCAAATATTTCAAGTGGGAATACTGGCCGAGCGTTGGGCTGAGATTCAAGATCTTATTTAACTACAGATAAAAGTCATCAATCTATTTTAATCAATAATATAAAATACTATACAACGCAGATGGATTGCACAAGAACCAAACCTTTGCAGTAATAAGTTTATGGGCGTTATATTCTGATAATAACTAAACCATATAAATTTTTACATATGTAGAGGAGGCAATGAAGATTTTCCGTGATAAGTTACACGCCTCCACCACTAGTACCCACTCTCTACTTGAGGAGTTTGCTAAAGAGCTTGAAAATCATGATGAGCAAACTCGCCGCAACCTTTTGACACATGCATCCACCCCATAATCTGGGGAGTAACAACGTGTGGCTGTAGTGGAGCGGCAACTAGCTCAGGCCCTGTCAATTGTTGAGGAGCTTGAGTGCCGTCTATGTCATGAACCTTCTAGGTCTACCTTAGGTCTAGAGGCTAAGGTTTCTCAACTGGAAAAAGAGCTATCCCTTAAAGCTTCCCTTGATAATACAAAGTTTTATCTCACAGGATTAGCGAATGGGATAAAGAAGCTCAAGGGTTCAAACCTCACTTGAAGGGCTCGCTCTGTAAAAAGATGTGCATGGTCAATTGACACAAGTTGAGCGTAGCTATGAACAGCTTAAGGGAGGCGTACAGTTACAAAGCCCCCATCCACGTGACGATGAAGGGTGTAAGCAGATGAAAGAGGAGCTTAAAACCCATTTTGGTGTGGTAGAAGTTGATCACCAAAATTTGAGCTCCCTTGTGTCACAACTCCGTTTTAAAGTCAAGGCACTGGAGAGTCGGGTTAAAGAACTAGAAACTTAAAAAATGGGGGTGGAAGATCGATTGGTTCTATGTGAATCCGCTTCCCAGAAGTCCCAAAAGTCCATCACCTTCATGAAAACCAGGCTTGAAGCTATTCAAGACCAGCTTAATCGCCTCTCTCGCTCTTTTGATAAGTTGGACCTTCGCTCAGAAACCACAAAGACTGATGCTCCTGAAGTTCATATCCTCTCTGGAGGTGACCAGGGTGCATCCAAACCAACTTTTTAGGACAATTTCATCCCTGGAGAGGGCAGAATCGCTTCATTTTTTTATGTTTATGAAGGAGCGACAGATCTCCAGAAGGTCAAACAAATCCTCTCTTGTTTGAGTCACATGGCCCATGAGGTGATGGTCCCCCATATGGATGATCTTAGCACCTGGACCGAGGTTAAGGAGACCCTCATTAACGAGTTTGGCTCAAAACAAAGCTTAAGCATGAAGAAGCAAGCATTCATGCGCATTAGTATAAGAAGTGTAGAGTCAGTGGTTGCCTTTGCAGAACGGTTCTATATTGAGGCGCAGACGTTGTTAACTTCTAAAATGTTGACCTTGGATGACGCTGTTGCTGCTATATTGTCTGGGTTGGCATCTCACCCTCCTTTGGCGATGCATTCACTTCCATTAAACACTATTTCCACAACTTCAATGATATAAAAGAGGCTCTACTAGATGTTGCTGACTTTCACAAGCTCGAAGTACCTCGTGGAGTAGTATCCTAACCTCATGTTCTGGCTATTGAGAATCAAAAGCCCAAGCCTCAGGTCCTGGCCATTGAAGACAAAAAGGAGACCCTTCAAATTAAGGGCCCTGAGGAGCCAAAAACAAAATCCAAGCGGCACGAACGCCATCAGTGTACATACTGCAACAAGTTTGGACACCATGAGGCTGTGTTCTGGAAAAAGAAAGCTGACACTGAAGAGCAGGATCAGGTAAAAGAGATTTCAGCATAAGTATAGGCACCCCTATTGCCGACGAATCTCATGTGCCTGCCTTATTTCCTCAAATCATTCCAATACCTCTTATTGAAAATACCCCTGGGGATAAATCTGAGGGCGGTTACAAAGATGTTGGTTACTATGTATTAGGAGTACCTGCTGAAGTGGAGGTCCCTGATTGTAAAACGCTAGAGGATTGGATGCAATCACCATACCTGAGAATAAATACCTCATCCAAGTTTTAGGGAGTCCTGTGGCTATTGATACCACCAGCGACGCATATCAGCTCCTATCTTGTTTAATTCACCCTCGCCAACAAGGTCAAACCATGAAATCTATCCTGGAAAGCCACCCCAATACAGCTTGCAAACTAAACTCTACTTTTCATCTAATAGCGGTCCTATTCTGCCTCTTAACTTTGGGGGCACACTCACTAAAGTGGAAGTTTTATTCAAAAAGTATGGATGATGGATATCCTGGACACTGGCCCCTTGTAAACGTAATCTGCTCAAAGCTGATGATAAAGATTAAGTTAGCGCCTGACTTAGATTCCAAACTAGAGTTTGTAATTGCAGGCCCGAACAACACCTGGGCCATTGGGCTTACTCTTCCCTTCCCATTCAAATTGGGGAAGGTATTCTATCAGCCCTCAGTGGCTTTAGATAAAAAAACCTATGATTTGCTCATAGGCACTCAATTTATGATCAAATATGAGGGAATCATCAATATGAAGCAATGTTTCCTTTCATTACTCAATTATGAAGTTCCTTTAGTTGAATCCACTAAAGATCCCAGCAAGAACGATACTCTTGTCTGGTTGAGTACCCATTTTACGCTTTACCTTTATATTATACCACTGCTGGACGAAATACAAAAAAATTGCCTAAATCAGTGGATGCTAGGGACGGTATATCGTTTTATGCTACAGATGAGGTAAAATTAAGCTGGGTGAACAAAGAGTGGTTGACACAAAGATTACCCTCCAAATCCCATACCACTGCTTGTTGCACCTCATAAGTATTAAGGGCGTTAGCCCCCTAGAGCCTCGGGATTTTCCTGGCGTTTTAGATCCAGCCTACCAGAGGACTATTACTCTTTTGTTGGGGAACCTCATCATCAAGGACATAGTTGTAAGAAAACACCAGGAGATTGGTAGAGGCTTGTTAGTCCCTGTGGAGGACATTGAACAAATTCACTCTATCGGCTCAAAGTTGGATATGGGCCTGCCAACGGATATCCTGGTATGTACCTTACCCAGTGTACATACCTCGGATGAGTTGACCCCAACTGAACTTGAAAAAGACCACACTCTATTGTAAGGCTTTAGTGACATATTCTCCAAATCAGATAGCGACTACGGCCACATGAAGGGCTAGTGCCACTCCATTGATGTGCGTGATGCCTGTCCCATTTGGTCAAAACCTTACCACAAATCAAAGGCGGAGGAACAGCAGATGAGGACGGAACTCAAGAAATTGTTAGACGCGGGGTTTATTATTTCCTTTACAAAGCCCTTATTCTTCTCCCCTCTTGCTAATTAAAAAAGAAGAACAGAAGTCATCGGATAGTCATGTACTATCACAAGTTAAATAACATTACCAAAAAGGATAGCTATCCTATCCCCTACATTGACGACGCCCTGGCACAAATCTCTGGCTCTAAATTTTCTCTACCATGGACATGTCTAGTGGCTATTGGCAAATGGACCTTTCTCCTGTGGACCAGGAGAAATGTTCTCTCATTTGAAATGAAGGCCTTTTCCAATCCATTCAATTACCTCAAGGGTTGTGTAACGCACCTGCATCTTTCTAACACACCATGGATCACATACTGCAGGACCTGAAATTAAGTTGCGTCATTGTCTATCTTGATGCTTTATGGCGTTCTCAAAAACCTTTAACGAACATCTGGATCACTTAAAGGAGGTGTTTCAACGCTTATGTAAGTCAAATATTAAGTTGAAACCATCGAAGTGTACCTTCTTCTCAAGGAAATTAGATTTTCTTGGACATTACATTTCCTGAGAGGGAATCCAACCCATGCAAGATAAAGTTGAGGCGATTTTAAAAATGCCTCCCCAAAAAATTTGTGGAATATAGAGGTGTTTATAGGATGATGAGGTATTATCTTCAATTCATTCCTAAGTTTGCACAGCTCAGTGAACCTCTCATCCGCTTGCTGACTAATAACACATCTTTCCAATGGGGCGCTGAACAGAAGGCCTCTTTTGAGACGATGAAGCTTCTACTACAATAACGTCCTATCTTGAGGCATCCCAATTATGGTAAACCATTTATTTTTTACCAATGCTTCCAACTATGCTTTTACGCTATTTTAGCCCAACTGGATGAAAAGGTGTTGATCATCCAGCATCATAATTTAGCAAAATGCTGTCAAAGGTGGAATGCAACTACAGTGTAACGGAGAAGGAGTGCCTTGCCATTCTGTTAGCTGTAAAACACTGCCGCCCTTTACTGTATGGGACCACTTTCAGTGTGGTTACTAACCATTATTCGCTTAAATGGCTACAAAACATGAAAACACCTACTGGCCGGTTAGCTCGCTGGGCTCTAAAGCTCCAGCACTATGATATGAAGATTAAACACCGTGATGGGACCTATCACATGATTGTTGATGGGTCAACCTGGCTGCCAGTCTTCACTTGGATAACAGTGAGGTGGAGAGATTACATGATCTCTTAATGACCCCAAATGAATGGGAGGATGAGGATGAACCTGTCCAGAAGATGTTATCCTGGCACTCCTGTAACACCAAAGTAGAGAACGGGAAGCTTTATAAGCAGGTTGGTACAAAGCGGCTTCCTTGCCTTAGGCCCTCCAAATGTGTACCTGCTATCCTGGAAGCTCGCTCCACCCTAGGTCATGGGGAGCCAAGAAAACTTATGAGTGGATCAAGGATCTGTACTATTGGGATGGAATTATGTAATCAATTGTTGACGTCTTGGAAGCCTGCCTTACGTTTAAAAAGCAATCTGGTTAAGACTAGATACTAGTATCAACCAACTACCCCCCAACAACCGTTCTACACCATTTTTTGTATTTAGTAGGTCCCCTTCCTCAGATTACTAGTGGAAATAGATTCATCCTAGTAGCTATTGATCATTTCACTAGTGGGTGGAAGCCGTGTCCCTTCCTGTCTATACTGCCAAGGCCACTGCTACCTTTTTGCATCAAAACATCTTCACTCGCCATGGCTGTCCTCAAGTACTACTCTACGACAATGGTAGGAACTTCACCTCCCAAGTAGTCAAAATCTTGGCCACTTTCATGGGAGCCCAACAACTTTTATCAGCTCCCTATAATCTTTCCACAAATGGGACAGTGGAAAGAGCAAATGGGACCTTGGTTTCCATTCTGCGAGAAAGTGACCTCATCTGATCCTCTTCACTGGGATTAATACTTACACAGCGCTCTTATGGCATACCAGATTAGCTATCACCGAATTTTTAAAATGTCTCCATTCTGTGTCTTATATGGGAGGGAACCAGGAATACCTGCCCTCTTAGCTACAGATGTATTTTCTTCCATAGTTGAGGAACCTGATAAAGTCATGAGAAGATTTAGCTCAGCGCATCATTCAACTCCAATCTGAAGCAATGATCAATTTAGCAAAAACGGTGACCAAATAAGGGCAGGCTGCTAACGAGCTCCAAACCCCTACCTACATTTCAATTGTCCAATATGGCATTATACTACCATAACTGCATATTCCTAGGAGCGGTAAGCTTATATCCATTTGGGAGGATCCTTTCACTATCACCTACAAATGAGGAAATGAGTATTCCATAAAATCTTGGCTACTGGGATTACTATAAATCAGGTACATTGTAAGGAGAGTGTCTATAACTCTCCTGTTTCCAGCGTGGTGGTGCTCGGTGCACAGAGCCAATGCAAGGAAACTAGCCTTTAATCCCAAAGATACTAGCCCAGCAGAGGGTGCTGGAGCAATAATAACGAAAGCAGAGAAGTGTGATAAATAACCACCCAAAAGTGATGCGGTGCACAAGGAAAAAAGGGGTGAACGTCCCAGGTTGGAGGGTACCTGGGCGAACCAATGGTGCACAAGGGGATAAGCTCATAGTAGTGGCAATGGAATGTTTAATGTAGTGCGTGACCTCCTCAAAAGGATCCGTGCACAGGATCATCTGAAATAACATTTAATAAAACAGTAAATTGTAAAGATTGTTTTATTAGGAAAAGTCGACCAATAAGGAATGTTGGTCATGAGAAACATATTTAAACTGAGTCATGGTAATTATGGGTCTGTGGAAGTGTGCCAAAACCTTGACGCTCCAATATACAAACGCTCCCATCTTATTTGGTAAAATACACCAAAAGTGCCCTCACTTGATGATTGATTGAAGCTGTATTCTACCCAAGCGCATGATTTTGTAACTTAAATGGAATTCGAACCCTCATTCTCCAATTAACCAATTCAAACCATATTTGTTTGTTACATAGATCGTTTGTTTCAACGCCTGGGCCAAGACAAGGGGCTGGGCGTTTTGCATTCCATTAATACCAACCTGGGCATATTTTGCTTGTATCCCCGTTGGTCTAATGTGTGTTTAAGGTCAGGAAGATCCTAAAGTTCCACCTTCTGGGCCTCCTGTCACCCAGCCTTATCCTTGGCGTTGGTTCCCTCTATTAAGTCATCCAACCATGACATTACCCTCTCCTCCTTCTTGGGCTCCACCCCTCTCCAGGGGCGTTCGCTAAGGAGAAGTTCTTATGCATGGGTGACAACTTCATAGCAGCAACGACTGGCTTGGGCTTTGATCCTGCAGCCTTAGGGAAATAATTATGGAATGATTTGATCAGATCTTGGGCATGTACACAGTCACATGCTGGCACCCAACTGTTCTTGGCTGCATCAAACCCCTTCCAGGATACCAGGTACTTGAGGTGTCTCCTAACATAGTGTGAGGTTACTATTTCCTCCACTTCTTACTCTGGCGCCCCATCCACGAGATAAGCCTTAGGAGTCTCAGATGGGAGCCCTCAAACAATGTCAATTTGCTCTCGTGAAAGATGGAGAAGATCTGAAACGCGGAGGGAAGATCCAACTGGTATGAGGCATGGCCCACCTTTCTAACGACGCGGTAAGGACCAATCCTCTTTGGACCCAGCTTTTTGCATGGCTGCTTAATAGGGATGTTATGAGCATCAAGCATCACGAGATCTCCTTCCTTATACGCTGGACCCACTTGACGCTTGCCCTCAGCGTTCTCCTTATAAATTAGCATAGCCGCCTCCAAACTTGTGGAAACCCCTTGGTGGACCTTCTTGATGGTCTTAGCAACGTCCACCACCGCTTCAACATTAGAACTACAGCTGGGCTCCATGGTAAAGGCGGGGTTAAAGCCATGGTTGGCAAAAAAGGGCTAACAACTGATCAATGAGTTCAAAGTGTTATTGTAGCTAAACTGGGCCATGGGAAGGTGAGGAACCCAATCTGAATGATCTGCGGCGGTGTAACAACGCAGAAATTGTTTCAAGCTTTGGTTTACTCGTTCAGTCTGCCCATCTGATTGGGGGTAATAGGCAGTTGAACGGCAGAGTCAAAATTGCAAAGTTTTACACAACTCTTCCCAAAAGATGGAGGTGAACTAGGTCCCCAGTCACTAATGATTTCTTGAGGAACCCCATGAAGCGCAAATACATGTGTGATGAAGAGCCTGGCCATCTCAGCAGCAGTTATGGTTGTTCTGCAAGGAATAAAGTGGAGCTCTTTGTAAAGCGGTCCACAACCATCATTATGGCATCATAACCATCAGAAATGGGTAATTCCATAATGAAATCCACCAATAGGGAATTGCAGGTCCCTTCAGCCTTTTGGACTGGTACCAATAACCCCGCTAAAGGTTGCCGATTGGGTTTCATTTAATTGCAGATCAGGCACTCTTTACAATACCGCCCCACCTGAGCAGGCAAGCCCTTCCAATTGTAAGTGCGTCGTATCAACTCCAAGGTCTTTTCTTTCCCAGGATGACCAACGGTGATTCCATCATGATGGTCCTGATGATTTCCAGGCGCAGTGGTCCAGCAGGAACCCATAGGCGCCCCTGAAACCACATAATATCATCCTTCACGTGATTGCTACCTGGATAAGTCCCCCTGATTCAGAGCGCTCTTAGCAATAACAACAGTATATTCAGCTGATAACGGTTTAGAAATAACAACTTTTCTGAACATACTATATTCTGCTGCATTTTACAGAGGTGCAAGCGCTGGCCTGTTGGCATGGGAGAGGAAAGTTGCGACAGAATTTTATTTGGAGAGATCATTACCTGTGTGTTGTGGACTTCTACCTCCTTGGGATTTGGAGCCAAAGCAGGGTTGCGGCTTAAAGCATCCGCCAAATCATTATCCTTGCCCTTGGTGAACTCATAAGAAAAGGCAAATTGGGCAAGGGTCTCATGCCAACGGGTCTGCCGTGGAGTTAGGACATGAGGAGCGCGGTAGTACAACAAGGCCAGTGGTCTGTGTGTACACGGAATGGTTGGGAGGAGCCATGTAAGGGGTGACGCCAATAAGTCAGCGCCTCCACCACTGCTAATAACTCCTTGTCGTAAATGGTGTAGTTCAACTCAGGCAAAGACATTTTCCTAGAAAAATATCCCACTGGATGCTCAGTCCCATCTTCGCCCACCTGTAACAAGACAGTCGCAATGGCAAAGCTGGAAGCTTAGAAGACACAATGAACTCCTTTGCAGAGTCAACATGGCGAAGGATGGACGTGGATAACAGGGTGCACTTCACCGCTTAGAAAGCATCCTTTTAAAACAGGAGACCACTGAAGCACCTTGGCACTTCTAGCCTTATATAAGGGTGCTGCCACTTCAGATAGATTGGGCATGAACTTCTTAAGGAGCATACACGTCCCCAAAAAGCTCCTCAATTCCTTGACTGAGGTGGGGATGGGCCACTCACAAATAGCCTTCTCCTTGTCTGGAGTTATCATATGGCCTTGGTCAAACACGACGTTGCCCAGAAAAGTGACCTGGAACTTGAAGAATTCACATTTACTGATCTTGAGAGTAAGGCAAGCAGCCCACAACCTCTCCACCACTTGTCAAAGGCGTACTGCATGGGACTCCTGATCAGAGGAAAACACCAGGATATAATCCATGTAGGCAACCGCACATACCCCCCAACAAGTCCCCCAACGCAGCATCAATGTGGCGTTGAAAGATGGCAGGGGCATTCTTAAGCCCAAAGGGCATGACCTGAAACTGGAAAATTCCTTTTCTAATGCAGAATGCGGTTAACCACTTCTGGCCCTTCTTTATTCGGATCTAATTGAATGCATTGAGGCAAGCCAGCCTGGAAAACCCTTTGCCTTTTTCACATAGCGCGCAATCTGTGAATCCAAAGGGATGGGATGGAGGTCTGGTACAGTAACGTTGTTGAGGTTCCCATAGTCTACACACGGGCATAGAGTACCTTCAGCCTTCTCAACAAAGAGAAGTGGGGAGCATACAAGGGAGGTACGCTGAAAAATTGTACCTTTGGCTAACTGATCCTTCACCCACACATCTAACGCCTTTTCCCCCCGGATGGTCAAGGGGTAAATGGGAGAAGATATATGCACCAGATCCACAGTGAGCTTGAAGTCACAATCAAATTCAGAATGCTCAAGAATTGTGTTCGCGGATGCTGCATCAAAAGAAGATTTCAACCCCTCCAAACAGGGCGGTAGGGGAACCTCCATAGAGGGCTTCAGCAAAGGGGCAAGATTCAGAGTGGGAACATTGGGCCAATGGGGCAATTTGTCCTAGGCGTTATCCTCTGACAAAGGAACAATTAACTTGTGACCATTGACAAAGACAAGGATAGAGTGTTTTCTTTCAAATTAGTACTGATGTCAAACTTTCTCCACCACTCTACACCCAAAAAAATGGGGAACAAGAGGTTTCTGATAGCTTGAAAATGGTCAGACAGAAGATTGGCGCCCACTTGGTAGTCCACCAACCCCATGACGTTCAGTGTATGGATACCTTAAGAAGCTCCGCCTCTAACCATACCACCTGGTGAGTAACTCAACTCAAGGTAGTCAGCACGGTCTTGGTCAATAAAATTATCAAAGGCCCCAGTATCAACTAAAATAGTTGTGCTGAACTTCCCCAAAGGGGATGTAAGGGTAGCGGTCAATAAGAAGTATCCAGAATGGGATTTATCCAAAGCGGAAAATGCCACTACCTCACACTGAAAATTCTTACTCTGGCGTGAGCAAGCCATCATTGTATGTTTTTGAATCATAGAAGGGTGAGGGATAGTGAGCCACTCTCACTACTGAGGCCACATATCCCACCACACCTTCTGCAGGTGTATATACATTATTATATTTCAACCGAAGTTCTTATTCCACTTCCTGAGTGCCCTGGATCATGGTAGGGGTCAAACGTGGGTTCTCAGGGGTAATCTGATATACCAGAATAGGGTCCTCATCAAGGCCATAAGAACTAATAAACGGTTCAGAGGTAGAGATAAGGTTTTCATTATAAAACACGGTTTTAGATGTGAACAACCCTATCCCTTAAACAACAACGGAACAGCTGACTTTATTAAGGCCAACACCCCAAGGCCCATATGCGCCAATCCTGACAGCATCATCTGAAAGTGATGGCAAAGAAAAAGTCATTTATTCACATTGAATTTGGTAATTTTGGTGGAAAGTTGGGAAATCATGACTTTTGGACCTTGAAGCGTCTGTATCCACCAGGTATGAGCACAAAGGGTGGGTACTTTCCAGTTAGAGGCAACCATAATAACGCCGAGTTGCTCCAACCTTCAGGGAAAAGAGGAAACAGCGGTGCAGCTGACCTCAGCCAAAGCCCACAGCTGGCGCAAACCGTTTACACCTCAGAAAAGTTCCACATGGAAAAAGTTCGTGCACATAAAATTGAGTGGTTGGTCAACTAGTGTAAGGAGAGTGTCTATAACTCTCCTGTTTCCAGCATGGTGGTGCTCGGTGCACAGAGCCAACGCAAGGAAACTAGCCATTAATCCCAAAGCTACTAGAGCCCTGAAGAGGGTGCTGGAGCAATAATAACAAAAGCAGAGAAGTGTGATAAATAACCACCCAAATTGATGCAGTGCACAAGGAAAAAAGGGGTAAACGTCCAAGGTTGGAGGGTACCTGGGAAAATCAATGGTGCATGAGGGGATAAGCTCATAGTAGTGGCAATAGAATGGTTAATGTAGCATGAGACCTCCTCAAAGGGGTCTGCGCACAGGATCTTTTTGAAGTAACGTCTAATAAAATGGTAAAATGTAAAGATTGTTTTATTAGGAAAAGTCGACCAACAAGGAAAGTTGGTCACAACAAACATATTTAAACTGAGTCAGAGTAATTATGGGTCTGTGGAAGTGTGCCAAAGCCTTGACGCTCCAATAGGCAAACACTCCCATCTGATTTGGTAAAATACACCAAAAGTGCCTTCACTCAAGTGATCAATTGAAGCTGTATTATACCTGAGTGCATGCTTTCATAGCTCAAATTGGATTTGAACCTCTTGTTCTCCAATTAACCAAATTGAACCATCTTCGTTCATTAAATAGATTGTTCATTTCAACGCCTGGGCCGAGATAAGGGGCTGGGCGCTTTGTACCCCATTAGTACCAACCTGGGCATATTTTTCTTGTACCCGGCGTTGGTCTGATGTGTGTTTAAGGTCAGGAAGAGCCTGAATTTTTGCCTTCTGGGCCTCCTGTCGCCCAGACTTATCCTTGTCGTTGGTTCCCTCTATTAAGTCATCAAACCATGACATACATGGCCGACTCCTATGGCCTTATTCTCCCCCCCCAACATTCTTGAGGGGGGTAATATTGGACATTTTGCCCTCCCAGCTGCAAATGAAGATTGTTTTGGGTTGAAAGCAGCCAAAAAGGGGAAATGTCAGCCATTTGCATGTTTCCAATACTAAAATTTATCATTTAGATGATACTACTAATGATATTGGCCAAAAGACTCTGGTTAATTCTCAGTGGAACCCTTGAATTGAGGTAACACTTTTACAGATAGCAAACGAGCAAATATTTTGAAAACATATAGTCAGATTCCTCTGACCATGGGGCATATTCCAGGGCATCCATAAAATGGTTTTTTCCCTTCCACCTCTAGTTCAGTTACAACACCTAAGCGGGGTCCACCCTTTTTATAGGCGTGACAGAGGTCCTCCAAGGTGAAATTATTTTATCAAAAGGTAATTGGTTGAAATACATAAAAACATTACCGCATGGGTACATTCTGCCCCAAAACCCCATTCCATCTGTCGTCCACCCAAAATTTACTAATTTTCTGAGATCTGATAAGGTAGTGTATCACTTTTACTAATTTTCTGAGATTTGATAAGGTAGTGTATCACCTTTCCTAATTTTGAAATGCATCTAAGCTATTTTAAATGCTACACTGAAACCCTCCCATTCTTGATACTTACCATAGTTTAAATACTGAACATTAGTTTTGAGGTAGTCACTTTTTTCTAGCTTACCTACACCCCCAAATAAATAACTTAAAAAGATTCAATTAATACTTTCTTTAAAAGTGTAAACTTCTAAGTTTTAAATATTTTTGTGAATATCCAGCTGCGTTCAGTACCTGCTAGCCAAAACCCTTGCTGGATCCCACATTTACTATTAATGTTAAATTTTTTCCTCCTGAACCCCCATGGTATCTGCAATGAGGCCCCAGGGCCTTGTATTAACTGACTCATCTCAGCTTATTGTTAACTTTGACCCTCTTCATGGTCATTTGAGATTATCATGTCAAGGTTGACACAAATTCACCCAAATCTTGCAACCCCTTATGCCCAGGCCCATTGGCCTCAGGGCTGCAATAGTTGAGTTTTTATAAATTTTTGGTTTATTTGCAGCCTGTTGGCGCTCCGTTGTCAACCATTTCCCATCCAATTTTAAATTTTGTTTGCGCAGCAATGCCTCTAGTATTCTGGCTCGCCCTTTGGGTGCCTTTGCATCCTGACTGGCAGGCCAGTCTAAGCTTCATCTGCCGTTTCCCTAACATAATTGACCGTCTATTGTTTCCTTTTATTTCCGCCTTCCTCATTGAGATGTGTGACGCAGCGTTCACCATCCTCCTTATGACTGTTCAGTCATTAGCCTGTCTTCAGTTGATTGTCTGGTCAGTCGCCAAATTTATACCTTTTCTTGGGCTGTTTGGGATGTTTCCTTTCATAGTCAACTTGTTCCATTACCCTTTACTTTCCCCTCAGACCACCCTTAAAATAGGAATTTCATAATTGAATTTACCAACTTGGTCTCAGGTCCTGTTCATGACGCAGAACCAGTATCCCTTTTAGTCCCAGGTCCTGACGCCACCCCTGAGTCTAATTTAGTGGGCTCTGGCTCACCTGTCTTTGCAATCTCTTCAGTGTCTGAGGAAATGACCGTATCCACCAATAACAAAATTCCGTCTACTTTTTATTACCAGTAAAGATTAGTATTGTAGCTCATCAGGTATCCTTTGAGGCTTTGGTTGATACTGGAGCAGCGGGTAACTTCATGTGTCTTGAGTTAACTCAGCAGCTTGACCTTGACCTGGACTTAGGCCCTGCAGTGATGGTCACCTGTCACCTCATCGGCCTCTCAGCCTTTCTATAAAGTATGGCTCCCAGGACCCTTCTTGGTTCACCAGTTTAGTTTTTGCAATTGATTCTCAGCAATGCCTAACCTTGTGTTTCAAGTAATTTTGGGTGTGGGTTGGTGGCATCAGCAGCATGTAAGGATTCACCTTAAATCTAATATGCTGTAATTTTCCAACGGTCCAGCAGAGGTCAAGTTCTCCTTACTGAATACCATTAGCAAAACTCAAGGTCGTTGATCAGTTGCATACCTTGTATCTTCTGTGGGTCTCCCATCTGATTTTCCAGAAGCGTTGCTGAAATACTAAAGTATCTTTGATTCTGATAAGGTGGACCATCTTCCCCCACATATTAATTTTTACTTGGGTTTTTGGACAAAGATGCAGGTGGTGATCATATACTGCCCGCTTTACCCGCATGTAGCAGAGGAGGAGGCTTCAAACAATGCACAGTTAGATGACATACTCAAGAAGGGATGGTTTTTTCAAAAGACATCCCCTGTTGTTTCTCTCATCGTTTTTGCCAAAAAGGCTGATGGTTCCATTCATCCCTGCATGGATTACGGTCACCTTAATAAGATCACAGTCCATGATCCCTACCCACTGCCTTTAAAACAAACAATTGGACAAGCAATTGCCAAGTTGCATGTGTTCTCGAAACTTAATCTAGTTAATGCCTTTAAATAAATTTAGGTGATGGAAGGTCAGGAATGGCTTACTGTAATCCAAAAAATGAGGCA
Organism: Massospora cicadina; assembly: GCA_022478985.1. Taxonomy (NCBI): domain Eukaryota; kingdom Fungi; phylum Entomophthoromycota; class Entomophthoromycetes; order Entomophthorales; family Entomophthoraceae; genus Massospora; species Massospora cicadina. The sequence continues at coordinate 81,775 of JAKSZP010005378.1, read as the reverse complement.
TATTCCAATTTTGAGTGATGCCTTTCAGGTTAAAGAATGTGCACTCAACATTCTAAATGATGATTGATAGTGTGCTTGGGGATTACCAGTTCACCTGCGCGGTTGCATATATTGACAATATCTTGGTACACTCCCCTACTCCCAAGCAACATGCAAAGGACTTGGAGACATTAGTGGCTGTCTTGCATAAGGTGGGCCCGTTTGTAAAGCCTTCAAAATTTGAGTTTGACTGTGAGGAAGTCACCTTCTTTGAAAAAATCTCATCTTAAAAGATGGGTACTCCATTAAACCTAGCAAGCTGGATGTCATCCGCAAATGGCAAACTCCAACAACCCAGAAGCAATTGAGAAGCTTCTTGGGCACTATCATATTACTTAAGAAATTCTTTCCCGCCCTATCCCGGTTAGACGCCCCTCTCCACCCGCTCACAGATAAGAATGTCCCCTTTTGTTGGACGCCCAAGTGCCAGCAGGCATTCAAGTTAATTAAAGAGATTTTTTGTCACCCCCCCATCCTTAAACACGTGCATCCTTCAAACCCTATGTCATAGCATGTGATGCACCATCTGCCACAGTTGGGGAAGTCTTTCTTCAGAAGCACGATGGTTTGGAATACCTGGTCGCTTACTTTTCCTGCAAACTCTCTTACACTGAGCAATCCTGGGCCATCTATGACAAAGAGCTGGCATCTGTGGCATGGGCCTTGACCCACTGGCGGTATCTCCTTCAGGGCACTCAGATGAGTTGACTGTGCAAACATACCACCTAGCTCTCCCTTATTTCCGCAAACCTCAGAAGTTGGTTCATTGGAAAGCCTGAACCTTCTGGGATCTGTGCATTTATAAATTCAGATATGAGTTTGTGAAAGGATCTTTAAATGTCCTTCCCAACTTCCTAAGCGGTAACCCCACACATTGTTCAGCTGACTCAGACAAGGAGGATCTTGTTACAGTCATTCCCCCCACTCAAATTTTGTCCCTTGGCCTTCCCACGGTTTCAGCAGCAGATCTTGCTCCAGATGCACCCTTAATTTCGCGGGTATTAGCAGCACAGACAGCATGTTCTGAAGAAGTAAAACTTTTGGAGCAGTTGTCTCTCCCTTCCTACAAGCATTCTCTTTATTCGATATCTAAGGGGCTCCTCCAATTTTGGTCGCAGTTGTGGGACCCTCCTCTTCTCCAAGATAAAGTAATCCAGGCTCATTATGATTCTTCTGCTGTTGGTCACCCAGAGAATAAGAAGTGCATTGATCTAATCAAGTGTACCTATAATTTGTCAGTCTTGTCAAATGATGTCCCAGCATGTATTGCGGACTGTGTACCTTGTTCATGGGCCAAATTGGACCGGTCTTATATAAATGGTCTCTTACACCTCTTGCAACAAGAAGAGGGCCCATGGACATTGGTGTCCATGGATTTTATTGTTGAGCTCCCCAGAGCCAAGGAATTTATAGCAGTTATGGTGGTCATAGAACGCTTCACTAAATTCACCTTGTTTATCCCATGCTCCTCTGCAATTACCTCTGAAGAAAATGCCCACCTTTTTGTGCGCCATGTATTTTCAATGTTTGACCTCCTGCAGGAAATTATCAGCGACCGTGTGCCCCAATTTTTGGCGCAGTTTTGGAACAAGTTCCTGGCAACCTTGAAGATTATTCCCTGCCACTTCACCGCATACCATCCGCAGGAAGATGAGAAAACTTAATGAGTCAATCTGATCTTGGAGCAGTACCTGCGGTGGGATAGCTTCAGCCTCTCAGGATACCTGGGTGAACGACCTTCCCCTCACCCAGCTTGTGTACAACAATGTAACCCATGCATCTATGGGCTTATCTCTGTATGAAGCAACCTTGGTATATAATCCATCATTTTCAGTTGGTTCATGCATCTGCCCAGAGATATCAGCTGCTGTCAATCACGCTCAGCACATCCGTGCTACACAGTCCTTAGTTTGGGAACATTTAGCTAAGGCTATATATTATTACAAACAATTTGTGGATCAAAAATGGCTCCCAGTGCACAAAATAAAGGTAGGATTCCATGTCATGCTAAAACGTGGCAATTGTGCATGCAGGTGCCATCATGTATGTTTGCTAGTAAACGCTCTGGCCCCCATCTGGTGGAGAAAGAACTGGTAAATGTGTCCTTCCAGTTGAAGTTGCCACCCCGCTGGAAGCAACATCCAGTCTTCCATGTTTTGCATCTGTTTCATTCAAAGGGACAGTTCCAACAGACTCTGGGCCCATTGTTATTGAGAGCGCAGAGGAAGCTGAAGTTGAGGGCATCCTGGCCTCTCACTACTCACACCTCTCAATTTAATACTTAGTCAGATGGAAAGGCTATCCAGCTTACAAGGATAGCTGGGTTGGTGCACGGGACTTTTCCAACTGCTCAGAGCTTGTTGAAGCTTTTCATGCCACCCACCAAGATGCTCCCCATCCCCCCAAAAAATTGTTATGCTGATGGTGATCAAATTGCTTAAGTCCCATAATAATGTGGCCCTCGCTCAGTTCCATGGTGGTAGTGCCCCCCTTTGACAAAAGGGAAGTGTATGTAAATCTGGGGAGTGCCCCCTCTGTTTGGATTGGGGGGTGTTCCCTTTTCCATCTAAGAAGGGGCCAAGAAGGCCGGCGGCCCTCTTCATCTCCCATGGTGACCTTGCTCATGTGGTGATGATCGGTGGGTCACCAATTACCCTTTAAGGGCTCTGCCACCCATTCCAGTATTAACTTCAAATGAATTGATACTACAGATCAAGGGGATTTGTGCTGAACTATTGGAGATTCAGCATTCTCATGGTAAAAAAGGTTTAAATGAAGTTGATGGCCACAGGCCTTTGACATCAAGGCCAGATAGTTCCAAACAGTTGGCAACAAAGCCCAATGGGTGCAAACATTTGCAAACAAAGCATTTAGTGATAAATCTTTGGAAAATCTTGCTATTGGCATTGAGCCATTGAGAAATGCTGCCACAAGTTTAAAACTCCTACTGGAAGCATCAAAGTCCACATCTGACATTCCTTGATTGGTCAAACAGATGTGGAGCGACCAGTTTGGGTGGGTTGGCCATCCTGAACCCATTCCTGACCTCATGGGACCGTCCCTAGGTGGGGTGGCCTTTTGAGGTTCCTGCTGCCCATCAGGCAAGATGCTGTTGCTCCATTCAATGAAGCCAAAGAAAATTGGTAATTTGGGCATCCATGGACAAACTGACAGTAACTCATCCCGCTGCTGATACTTTCAAAATTGGTTTTAATTAACTTGATTTTTTCCCTCTTTCTCAAAGTTTTCCAGGTTAGGCAAATCTTGAGGGACCCAATCCCAAGCTTTTCTAAGCTATTCTCCAATTGTTTGTCTATTTAAGCAGTCAACGCACTAAGTAAATTGATGGTCAATTCTCTTACTTTAAATTGATTAAAAATTTTCCTAAACCAAGTTTATTTATTTAAGTTTAATTTTTTTCTGCCAAACCCCTGTGGTATCTACAATAAGGCCCTGTGGTCTTGTATTAACTGGCTCATCCCAGCCATATTGTTAAATTTTGGCCTACTTTGTGGTCATTTTAGGCTTATTATGTCAAAGTCCCCACAAATTTTCCCCAAATCTCGAAACCCCTATGCCCAGGCACATTGGCCTTGGGGCTGCAATAGCTGGGTTATTTACCAAATTGTTGGTATATTTGCAGCCTGGCGGCGCTCCATTGTCAACCATTTCCCATCCAATGTTAAAATTGTTTGTGCAGCAATGCCTCTGGCATTCTGGCTTGCCCTTTGGGTGCCTTTGCATCCTGACTGGCAGGTCAGTCTAAACTTCATCTGCTATTGCCCTGATAATGTATGCCCTATGGCCAGCCTTCCCCAAATAAATATCACCAGTGCACTTGACTTTTATAAGTCCATGGTCATGATCCCCTAGGTATAAACCCTCAACATCCTGCACATTATAGGTTTGGTGGGTTATTCTATTATCTAATTTTTACAATAAAATTATTATCTAAAATCTCAGTTTTTACTGTTATAAAAACAAATTTCATCTACCAACACTTACTAAATTAAAAACTATTGGGATTAACCTTTTTTGTATTTATGCTAGTTATTGTTATCTTCCTTTTACTGTAAAATCTGCCACCAGTAGATGTATGCATGAGAATAAAGAAGTAGTCACAGTTTACCAGGCATCTAAATATGAATAACCTCCTTCTTGGCTTAATATAAACACTTATTTTCACAAACAAGATATAAAAGACTGTAACTATGAGTACCATAAAGAAGACATGACTATGAAATTACATATTGGGCATAGAAAATAGTATGAAAAATAGAGAAAGATGGGGGAACACTTTACATAATCACAAATCTCAAACCTCTGCACTTTATGATAATGTTAAAGACAAGGTTTACCCCTCACTGGAGGTGCCACTAATTGGGACAAATACAAATGCAAACTTGTTGGGCACTTGAATCTACATGTTACCTGTTGTGAGCTTAACCTTTAGTGTGGAAACCTTTTTCCAGATCACTATTCCCTTACCTTTCACTAAGTGGGTCTTATTCCTGTTTTAGTAGAATGGTGGTACCTTACAGCCTATGAATGCTGTTCTGGGTGCTTGGCTATCCACAGTGGAAGCCAGATTTTAATAGTTGGATTGTTTGAGAGAGTTTAGTTAAGGCCTTGGATTGGTATTCATTAATGACATTAATTATCATTCCTAAATTAGGTAACATACACTTGGTTTTTATTAATAGAGCCCATCTTCCATACTAGCATTCTAATTCTGACTCTCAAAAAGTCTTTATCTTTTTCTTTGCCTATTTTTCTGCCATAATATCTTCTTACTTTTTTACTTTTGCTATAATAACTATTTCAACTTCCTTGAAACTTAGTTCTGGAGGTTTACTTCATGGTTTATTACTGTGAACATTTGGACTATTTGGACTTGTAACATACCATCTGTCTGGAAACTAGGGGATTATAGAGGCTCTTTTAACAACTATTATATTAAATCTACTTAGACTCAAAACCAGGCATACACTTTGTAAAATAATTGTTATAATAAAAATCTCAAAATACTATAGAATATAAGTTTTATGATTGTAACTTTATCTTCTAGTGTATAATATATAAATCAATCATTGTCTAGTCAACTATAGAATTATTTATTGTGGCATATACTTTCTAATGAATGAAATATAAAACCTTGATTTATTCTATCAAATCACTGACTTTTTAGCCTTAGAGTATTTTTGTACCAACAATGATGTCATCTAAGTTCTTTACTCTATAATGTATCATGAAAGTAGGCATACACTCTAATAGAATCAAAGATCTATTTTAAGGGTTTGGATCACTTAATACTTTATCATAATAGCTTACGTTGTTTAAATTATTAAAAGCACTCTATATCTCTAAATCTTGACCCTGGTCATCATAATTAATGGCTTGCATCCTAGTTTTAAGTTTCGCTACCTTTTATAAACTTTCTTGAGATAAACTGCGGTTTCGTAGCCGTTTATTGGCTTTAAAGTGTGATTTCCTTGAATGCTAGCTAACTCATCAGCTTTATCTGCTTTTAGATGTTTTATTTTTTCTTATTGCTTGGGAAAACATTTCATTGAGCTGCGAAACTTTTAGGTTGGTTTACTTATTATATGATACTTTCTTATTGTGCTCAGTTTATAGGTTTTATCTTTATCGATCCTTTTTATTGACTATTTCATGGCTGCTCGCATGAACAAGCGTCCAATACCACTTCGTCGATAGCTATTGACCAGGCCAACTTGGATGATAGTCAACCAGTGGACGCCGATCTTAGCTCGCTTTTAGATTTTGACGAAGATCATGGTGTAAAGCCCATATCGGAAAAGAGTAACGGAGAACCCAAAAAGAGGATAAGAACGTCTAAAAGATCGCCTTTTTCTAAAGTTAAGGGTAATGGGTATCTTTTCTTTTTTAGTCTTTTGTTTTATGGTACTTATTAATAATATTTCTTTAACCAGCTTTTTATATTAAGTTGCGTAATCTATTGTTTATTGCATTATTGAGTTAAAAAAGCAGTGAAATGAACGTTTTTGTTAGATAAAAACGCTATTGATCTTGACAAACAATGTGGCGTTTTGTGCGCAGATGGGACTCTTTGTCCCCGCATCATTACTTGTAAAGCGCACACTGTTGCCATGAAAAAGGCTGTTTCTGGTAGATCAATGGGATATTATCAACTTGTCCAGATCCACCAGGCATCTAATTCTCGAAGTCGAAGTAAGCTTGGGTTTAGACACATCTTTTGTCCGTTGTTCTAATTTAATTGTAGAAAAGCCCGGAATGCAGTCAAATCCTGTTAAGGCGGCCAGTAAATCAGATGTTGCTATTGTTGGAACAGAGGTTCTTCCAGAAGAAAGTGGGCAAGATGAGCATTCTAGTGATTGTGATTTAGATGCAGAGGCTGAAGCTGTTGTGCTTGCTTTGCGAAGCTATGCATGCCATCCAATAGCAACTTACACACCTCCATTTGTCACTCGTAAATATCGAATAAGCAGATTGCTTCTCATGCAGAATCCTTCATATTTAGACGGGGGTTTCATTCGCTTAACTAATCTCCTTTTTAACGTAATTTTTGAACTTTTAAAGTAGACTTTGTTTAATTCAACCGACGGCTATTTTTTATTACTTTAATAAACTAATTTACGCATCTTTTGCATAACGTTTTAAATCGTTATTATATTTTTATTGAAGTTCACTATTGAACTATTTAAAAATGGTACTTTGTTATAACGCATTGTTGTCTCAGTTATATTATATGTAGCGTACAAGAATAAACCTTTGTGGAGCTAAGCGACTTTCGAAAAACCTATTACTCTGGATTTGGCATAATTGTAATAAAATTTAGTGACTGTCTTGAACATATTGGAGTATGAGGTAACTCATTAGGTAGGTGCCTATACGAATAATAAATATACTAAAATGAAAGGTCTACAAGCTAGTACTGTACATTAGGCATATTATTATGCTAGGTATGCATTGTTTGCAGAATGTTAAATTTAAAACTAACTTAGAGCAGTTAATCTTTAGTGTAAATATAAAAGCAAATTCTAAAAAATATATGCAAATTATGCTTCTCATCGTACTTAGCTGACAATGACAGCTGCTGTCACATAATTATAAGGTCGCAAGTCAGCAGTTATTGGCTACTATTATAAAGATAGGACTTTGCTATGCTGATGTCAAATTATATTAAAAATTGTTTTGATTAAAGATTTGCTTTTTATTTGCTCAGTTTGATATACACCTGCACAAGAATTTGATAGCAACTTTGATATATTTCTTATACTTTTATTCTCTATTACCAAAATTTTCCAATTAATTATATAAAACAACGGACCATCTGTGTTAAGTAGGCACCTTGGCACCATAATATTATTTCTTCTATATAAATAAATTTCTGGGGGTTTAGGTTGTTAGCGGCAATCTCAGAAACTAACAACCAATTTTGATGAAAATTGCATAGTAGGTACCCAACGGAAGGTTCTTCATTTTATTTGTTAACAATAGGTTAAATATCATTACCGTTGTTATAAAAAACTCTTCTTACAGTACCAATTTGACCGATCTCAATTTAAACCCATGTTCCAAGACTGCTAAAACTTAAATCAGCTCCAACTGGGTATTAACCATATTTAAATTTGTCTTGCACCTAACCCTTTCAATGATTTGAGCAAATATGCGTCCAAAAAATGAGATTTACATATATTTATAAATTTATCGAATATTCATGTTATGACAAGGACCAAAATGAGCTTAAAATTTTTTTTGGGAAAAAATAACCTCCTTTGAAAAAAGCTCTAAAAAGTATGAAATAATCGAGAAATTATGCCTTCTCGATAAACCCTTTTAAAGTCGGCGCCATCTTTTAACCTGACTTATAAAATTTTATTCACAAATAAAATTTATATCTTATGTCTGAATTGGGTCCAAATGTAAACTATAAGCAACTTAGAATATACAGTGCTGAGTATATATATTATAAATACCTATTATAAGTCAGTTAAAATATGGTGCTGAATTCAAAAAGGGTTATATTGAGGAGGCATAATTTCTCAATCATTTCATACTTTTTGAGCTTTTTTAAAGGAGGTTCTTTTTTCAAAAAAATTGAGAAGGTTCTTTTTTCCCAAAAAACCCTTTACCCCCAGTTCTTCCCCCCCAAAGAAACTAGTGCATTTTTAAAAGTGGCCCTTTTTCCTACTTTTTTTAGTACTAGATGGTCCCACCCTTTTTCCTACTTTTATTATATTAAATATTACTATCTCTATATATCATTTTTGACCTCTTACTATTTCTCTATAAAATCAAAACTCATTGTATATATATTATATATAGTATCTTAAAAAATACACTAATAATTCATTTTATTAAATTTAGTTGATTTTATTGGTCAAATTATATTAAATTTACTGATCACCATCTACAATACTTCATTTTATTAAATTTAGATGATCTTATTGGTCAACGTATGCTGAATTTACTGATCGCCATCTACAGTAATTTATTTTGAAAGATTTGGTTGCTTTTATTAGTCAATATATGCTAAATTTACTGATTGCCATCTAAAATAATTTATTTTATCAAATTTAGATGAGTTTATTGGTCAAATTATGCAAAAACGATAGCCATCTATAATGATTTAAGCTCATCTGCTATGATCTCATACTGCCTGGATTTTGAACATACCCCCCAGCCATAGGATATATCATGTCAAAAGTGCTTCAAAGCCACCGCTTCACCTATACCGGAATTAAGTTTATCCGGAGTTGCATTAGCCACAATTATTCATCGCTTCCGAGCCCATTTTGATATACTTACTAAATTAATGGGCAGATACTTGACCCATACTTACAAAATTAAAATGAGACCTAATTTGGAGCATCCTCTATTTTTGAAGAAGATAATCATCCAAATTGGGCCAGTATTTTCAGAGTTATGCGCGAACAAACATAGAAAAAAAGAAAAAACATACATGCAGGTCGAATTGATAATCTTCTCCCTTTTCAAAGTCGGTTAAAAAGTGTGAACATCGGCTAAGAAATTTTTGCAAAAGTTAAGGGCCACAAAATAGAGGATTTTTTTCGAAAATCAGTGAAAAGGTTAAAATCTGCCTTTCTCAGATTAGGATCAAGGTATCAATTAATTAACTATTTATCTATAAAATAAATTAATTTCTATATAAACAAATCTCTAGGGGGATCTACATTTGTCCGTTGTAATCTCAAAATATACTGAACTGGTTTCAATCTAACTTTGCATACTCATAGCAGTGTGACAATAAAACGTTATCCACTCTGGTAGGTCTTATTATATTACTAACTTTCTTCTTATGGTCCAAGTAAAAATAAGTAGTTTAAGAAACCAGATGAGAGTTTATTGATTGATAAAAGATTAGATTTAGGGCACCAGTTTTATAAGATGAGTTTGGGTGAAATTCTTTCTTTGGGAAGTGGTCTGGGCTCTGGGGTTTATTTGGGAGTGGAAAATTCTTTTCAAGTATACAAGAAATCTTCTAGTTCCTTAAGCAGAAGTGTGGTTCCTAATAGTTTCCATCAGAATCACTTTCTTAGACCAGCTTATAGAAAAACTTGAGGTGCCATCTTGATATGAGGGTCACAATAACTGTCCCATTTAAGTGTGCTAATGTATATGAGCTTTTGCCATTAATTTTGCTGATCTTGAAGAGCCTTTCTATTTAAGTTAAATTTTCCTGAGTGGGCTTTGAGCACATCTTACTAAAAAAGGACAGTATCACCTACAGATAAAGGGGGTGATAGTGCAAAGACTATATACTCACATGCCATCATAGTCTTAGCTAAAGTATTATTTCAATGACCACTTGGTTGCAGGAAGACACAAAAATTCTCCCAGTTGCCTATATACTCATGTGATTGCAGTTTGAGGGAGTTGAATTTTATACCAAACAAGACTTCATATGGAATATGTTATGTTTATAAAGTGTTTCTTTGTCCAATAGGTCCACATTATATCTGAAATGGTGCAGTGTCATTCAAGGGATCATATACTTTTATTTATTTAGGTGGGACAACCTGGGGATTATATCACATCAATAATAGAGAAAATAAAAATAAAAATTAATGGAAAGGAGGATAAATTCTGGTAAACCTTCATGTGTAGCATTCTGATAGGCTAGGAACTTCATGGATGGCCTTTCTATTTCCATCTTGGTTTAAGACATTAAATCAATGATAAGACAGACATAAATTATCCCTTGCAAAGTTTATCCATTTGAATTAAACTTGGAGGCAGTAATCATCAAGCCCATGCTCTATCACTGGGGCATTATCCCCTAGTGGAGTCATATATAATATATGTGGATAATGATCTATTAGTGTCTTGTTAAATTGAGCAGTTTGGACATTGCAGTGTGGGTTATAAGCTGTTATTAGGATATGTGAAGCTTCCACATTTTTGGGAGACTCACTGACCACACTATAAAACTGGGCCCGTCAATATATAAGGATACTGTCATAGCTTGAGGATGACTTGATAATGGGGACAAACACCAAGGATAAAGCTGCATGTCAGGAGGCCAAGAGGGTGAAGTTGGCAGGCCTTCTTGACCTCAAACATACCTTGGACCAATTCTAGGTTAAGAAGAGATATGGCCAGGTTGGTCCTGGGGATGTAAGAGAAGCTTAGCCCTATATTACAGCAGGTGCATTAAAACAAACCATCTTTGCAATAAAAAAATGACAGTTTGATTCATTTTCTCAGTGAATGGGGTCTTGAAACCCGTTCAGTTTTCAAAATTTCACAGCTTGGGTCATCCTTATCTGCAATCAATAAACCCAAGTTTGGTCAATTATCAAGTATAGTCTACTGCTTAAGGGAAGCGTACACTTATTGGTGCACCTCATCTTAGCACACTTCCATCAGCTGAGTATTCCCCCAAATTTCCTTAAATTTTTTTCAAGACCAATCTCTCTCATTGGTTAACTTCCTCCCTAATAAAAACCATTTGTTGTTATACATTTTCTTTATGTTATTTTGGGTGAACCTGTGTGCAGACCACTTTGAGGAAGTCTCATGCAACGTTAATCATTTGATTTCCACAACCTTAACTCTCTTCTCTGGTGCACTGCTGGGCCATCCTGGTTCCCTCCAAACTAGGCCGCTTTTGCACTCCAGCCCAGAGCACCGCTTGGGTATAGGCCCCACTTTGGGGTTCACTCTTGTCTTGTTGCTAATCTAGGTTTTGTTATTTCATCTTTATTAACCACCCTTGCCATAAGTTACTACAGCTCAAGCACCCTCTGTAGGGCTCTGTTATATTTACTAATAAAGACTATTTTCCTGGCGTTGGGTCTGTGCACCGTGCAACACACCACTTGGAGCAGGAGAGTTATAGACACTCTTCTTACAGATACATTAGGGAGGACTAGACACCATAAAGATATAAACAAAAAGATTTCTACAGCTTTTTAGTAGCAGTTTTTTTTGCTGAAAATAGCTACTGGACATTTAGATAAATATTTCAAGGAGTTTAGATATAGATTGCATACTATGATACTGGGGATACATCAACTGAAGCCTCATATTTTAATTAGGCTATTTGTAGTAATATAGGAGTATAAATTTTAGTTTCAATGTGTGATTTTTAAATATCTGACATGAATAACACGTTTGTGCTCACTTGTAACAGTATGCATATGCATTTAGCCACCAATATAGTATTTGAGTCACACTCATGTGCAAGCACATCCAAAATGTCCTATTTTTATCATATTTAAGACTAAGACAGTATTGACATTGGCCAATAAATTGGATTTATTGTAGTTCATTTTTTATCATTACAAGGTTCCATTAATCACCATTAACTTTTAGAAAGTTTGCTAAAAATTTTAAATTTGTCTTTGATAGTTAAAGTGATTTGAATTAAAATTGAGAAATTGTCAAATATCCACTAGTAAAGGGTCTAGGTTAGGTGGAGATTTTGCTAAACACTCATTATTATCCTTAATTGAAAATTTGAGATAAGGCATCAACTGAAAAGTTTTGCTTTTATAATATATATCATAAGGAAGTTAATTCAACGTTTAGAAATCAATTTGATCCTCCAAATTAACGAAGATGGGCCATTCAAAATAGCTTGGAGTGAAAGATTGACAACAAAAACTGGATTTTAACCCTGAGAGATAGTAACAAAAATTTTTAAGTCCCCATATATTTGCTAATGTTTCTTGTTCATAGGTTGCCTTACTTTTCTCCAATGCAATAGCTTTTCTTAAAATGTATATCTTTTATTGGTTAATGATGTGTGCTTCCTAAGACAGTACAGAGCCTAAGGCATATTCACTTGCATCATTAAATAAAAAATTGGGTCTATAAAGTCTGGATGAAGTAGGATTGGGCTATCCAAAAGTTCTATGTTAAGCTTTTAATTATAATCAGATGTTGGTTTGTCCATAAAAGCTTGGTTTCTTTTTTAGCTCAGATAATGGTGTTGTCAAGTTGCCATATATGAAAAAATGGAATATTGTTTTATAAATCCTAAAAGGCCAATCATTGAAATAGATTCAGGGAAAGTTCCAGATGTTGATTGCCTTCACTTTATCTGAATCTGGCAAGCTGCCCATAGTGAGATTATCTGGACCAACAGCTTCAGTTCTTTGGTAGTAAATACAGATTTTTCCATATTGAGTGAAAATCATAATCTATAAGTAGTCCAAGCAGGCCTTTATATCTAAAAGTTGCTTAATAGAGGCTTATGTTATAGTAATATCATCCAGATATATAGGGGCACAAATTTATAGCAAATATGCAAATATAATGTTTAATATATGATGAAGTTTGTGATATTACTGAAAGGACAAATGGCATTCTTAAAATTTTCAACTTTCATAAGTAAACACTTAGCCTACGTAACTCTCTTTCCGCTTGGCATAACTTTCTGAGCCAAATTACACAAATTCAAAAAAAACAAATCATATTCACCCATAGTAGTTTCGCTCTGATGTCCTCAGATTCTCTGCCAGCTGCTCCAGCGTGGGGCAGTGGAAAAACTCCCCCCACCATTTTCCATCTGGCAGGAAAACGCGCTAGGACTGGTTCACCCAGTCATTCCAAACCCATGGGCCGATTCATTCCACCCAAGGACCTAGACGCCCACCTTGCTCATACCCAAGTGGTACCACACTGCCCCCTAGTGCTCCCCTGGAGCAACATGCGCTATGGCCTAAGGGTCAAATATGGGAAACTATTCCCATACCACGACCAAGCCATTATTGAAATGGCACAGGTGGTAATGATACCCGCCAGATTTATTGATTTTCCACCCCTACAAGGGTTATTTTGACCTCAGCTTCATCTGCAAAGCTGACGCTGCCACTGCAGAAACTGTGCCCCTGGTATTCCAGGGCACCCCTCTCCCCACAACTAGGACTCAGCTCCCAGCGGACACCACTTTGTTGGTCCAGTTTGCTGGCCTGCCCACCCACCTCCCCCTGAAGTGCTCCACCAGGAGCTGATGGCTGGTTTAGCAGCCTATGGCTCCAACCCCATCCTACAATTTGTGGTCCCAAATGGGGCCACACGTCTTGCTGGGCCTCAGGCATATGCCATGATAAGCCCTGAATTTAGTAAAATTGTGGTGGCAATTCCGCCATGCACTGTTATTCCCTCAGCGCCCGGCCATCCATTTTGGGCCCATGTCAAGGGTGGGCGGATGATCTGTTTGTAATGTTTCAAGTTAGACCACTCAAAATGCAAATGCCCTTACTCAACCACGACAGATGGATCAGACAACTCATCTGCTAACCTCCAATCCAAAGCCCACCCTGTACAAATTCAGGTATGGGGCACAATCCTACCTCCTCCACCCCCAAAGCATGATGCAGCAGCCGCACCTGCAGCCACCAATCAGCCTCCTCCCCACCTCAATGCCATAAATAATTCCTCCAATCAAACATCAGATTGGATCCCAGTTTGATCCCATGCGTCCATAAATAAATCAGACAAACCTCAACTGTACGCTGATTCCCCAATCCAATTCAACCAAAATCCATGGGAATTATTGGATGAAATTGAAAAATCAGGTAACATCATTGAAGAACCAATGCTACAAGTTGAGCGGCTCTGTAACACAGAATGGGATGCAAAATTCCTGCCTCAGAAATATGTCCCACAACCTAATGCCAAACTGTTCTACAGCGACCACCAGCTTGCAGTAGAAGCAGCTGCCACACCAGATTGGCGTCCACTCTGTAAAGCTGCCGCCAAATATGTGGCTGCGCTTGCAGGAGAAATTCCACCTCCCATTATTCCCAAAGATCTTACTACACAAATAATATCAATATGAAAACTTTACATAAAAACGTCACTGAAGCCATCCAGAACGTGGTAACAGTAGCACAGAATCCAAAAGCAAAAATAACCTGAACCAACATTGCCACATTCATTAGATTCCCAGACGCCCACCTCAAAGCTGAAGACACTTTGGCCAAATATATCGTTGGCAATATGCTGGCTGGCAACTATTTGGAAGTTCCAGTCATCAAGGATATTGAACCCCATACCGCCGATGCCCCCACACCCTTACTATCTGCCTTAACACGCACTATACTCTGGGATGAGATGGATGCAGCCAAAGATGAGCCCCCCAATCCCCCCTCCCCATCCACCATGGAGGGATAGCAGTATTCGCTACCCACCTGGTTGGATATTTGTTAGGTATGATTTAATTGATCTGTCCATTTTGGGCGTTTTGTTTAAATCATTAATTTCTTATTATGATTTTAGTTTTAGTTTGGTAATGTCAATCCCCTGTCAGCTTACCTCAATTAAATAAAAAAGCTTACTCTATGTATTTGGTACTGTCAGCTGCCATTCAGATTAGTTGTTAACCTGAGAACAAATCTAGGTTTGTAAATTAGTTTTTTTGGTTAGGAGGCATAAATTTCAGAAATTAGTAGTTTCAGGTGTGAATCATCTTCAATGTATGTTTCAATGGAATATAGCCAACATAAAGCTGAAGCTTGCCATTTTTCTTAGGTATTACTACAATTGGGAAATAAACGTCTTTGGTTTGGTTGGATTAGTATATCCTTTAAATCTTATTACTTGATTTATGCACAGATTTGATATATCTTTGAGGTAAGCGGTAGCTTAATGTTTTAGTATTGAATTGGTAAAAATTACATATAGTTATTAACAACAAAAAACATTGGTGGTTCATTTATATCTGATACTTCTAAACATTTTGATTGGTTATTAAGTTAAAACCTTATACTTTTCTATCTCATTTCAATCACTTTTGCAACTTATTCAATTCAAGTCTGAATCTAGTTTGATAATCTCACAGAGGAGATTAGTCTGCGCCCATGTCAGGGAGCAGTTGGTCAAATAAGGTAAGAGGCACAGGTGGTAGGCCCACAACCTCCAACGTTTGAAAATGCCCCAGAGAAACTGGCGGAATAGAAAAAAAAATAAAAAACTGGCGGTCACTATTTCCCCAGAAATCCTCACTTGGCAGGCGCGATGTAACCAGTACATCAACATGCTGCAATCTCAACCACTCTCGTCAGTGGAATATGGAGTCCAGGTGTTTCTGGATATCCAACAAACAGCTTTATGGGAAAAATTTTGTGGGGATGTGCACACCTTTTTCCCAACTGCAGTGTATGTTGCACCTCACTCCATGTCATGCGGTTGGCTGGACCTCAGTTTCAAAAACAAGGAGGCAGCAGATGAAGCTGCTGCGGTGCACATAGTATTTGACCTCCCCAAAGGGACACAGGTCATCAAAACCAGACGCACCAGATAGACAAAATCCAACCAAATTTTCCTCACGGTTGACTTTTTGCCCACTACAGTTAAGCATGCCATTCTGGAGCAGCACCTGAAAGCTGGCCTCACCATATATGGCGGAATACAATCCCTTGAGATGCAACGCTTTACACTGATGCCACACCTGTGCACTGGCAAAGACATAGAAGTTCTGACCCCAACTGAGGAGATTGCAAATGACCTAACCCAGATCCCGCAATCCACTTTTATTAATATCAAGGGGCATACCACCCACCCTTTATGGGTAACTGTGGTCAGCGCACCCCCCATCTCCACACACTGTGACGCGTTTGGCCATAAGGCACACGCATGCCCCACCAAGGAGGGCATCACATTCCAAGAGCACCCCTTGGTGGCCATGGCCAGTGGGGAGGCGCACTATGAATTAACCACCAGCACCAAAGAGGCTTTCCCGTGGGGAGCACAAGGCTGCTACTTACTAGTAAAGCCTATCTCCCCTCAAGAGCAAAAGAAGGCCAAACAGGCCTGCAGGGCTGTGGCCAAGGAAGCTGCCAAAGTCGCCTCCACTATCCCACACTCCCAACGCCAGGAGGACATCAAAACCTTCGCGGCAGAAGCAACTCAGGAATCCCTCAACCATTCAAATTGGGAGACCCATGCCAATTGGGCCACCCAATCTGAGGATCCAATGGGCAACTCGATCTCACCCAACTTTTGCAACCAAGCCCCAATTGAAACCAACTTGGTTTCCAACCTACCTGAAAATTTTTTTTTTGACCCAAACGTTTGTGCACTGAACTCATACACACCGCAAAAAATTCATTCAATGTTGGGGAAACAAAAGCGAAGGCAAAAGCCAATGCAAACCTGTCTGCTAAAATTAACAAAACTACTGATAGCGTTGCCACAAACACCTGTGCTGCTGTGAAGGCCCGTGGGGATCCAGAGGAGGCTGGTGGGCCAGGGTGCCCATCCCCTTGCACCTAAGGCGTGATGGGGGAAGCCTTCACTTTAGGGACGTTGAATATCGCTGGACTCAAGGCCTCACCATCCCGGGCTAGGAAACTGAGTTTTTTACAAAAAAATTTACCCATGGACATCTTGGCCATCCAGGAGTCCCACTGTCCACGAGGTTCCAATGATGCTTGGAAAACCATGCTCCTCCCTTCCCTATCCTTCTGGTCAGAACACTGTGGGGTGCTAGTTCAGAAAAACAAATTTTTTTAAATTTTTATCATTGGAATCCTTCCTCAATGGCTGAGTCCTTGTTGTTACATTCTTTTGGGCTGACGTGGCACATGCTATTGTCAACATTTATGCCCCGACCTGTGCATGAGAGCGTTGGGAATTTTTCTCGTTGGTCAAATCCCTTCCATTACCTCCTGACCCTTTCATAGTTAGCGATATGAACTGTTGGCTAAACTCACCCATGGACCGCTGGCCTTCCTCATCCCACGCCCCCCAGGGTCACATAGAACTTTGCATTCTAAAGGCCACCCTTGGGTTATTAGATGTGCTGCTGTGGCAAGCCCCGCTGCTCAAAAATATGATGCGCCCCCATGTCCACAACGGCCAATTAAGGTCTATGACCCGCATCAACCTTATCCTCACACTGGCAAAATTTTGATCTCACATTTCCCACTTCCAAACAACAAAAATCAAATTCTCTGACCACCAGCTGGTCTTGATAACCTACCACTTACCTGTCACAGTGGCTGAGGCCCCGCATTGGTGCAAACTCCACCCACCCAAACTTGCATCACCAGGATTTTCCACTTGGATGGAATCAGCGACTTCAGAAAAAGAGTTCATTGCACCATTTTGTGCGGACCCAATTTCCACATGGTCAGCCTTCAAAGAGGATACCATCTGCCACACCCGCCACCTCTCCTCCCGATGCTCATGAGATACATCAGCCATCATCTCACGCGCTCTGGCAGAGTTGGCACACCTAGAGTCCAACATCCCAGCCACAGGCTACAGCCCTGCTTGGGGCAAGAAGTGGGCAGAAGCAGCCACACACCTCAACGCGCTCAAAAGGCAACACAAACATTGGGTTTGTGTTCAGTACAGGGCCAAACACATTACAGAGGGTGACACATGCACCACATATTTTTTAAAAAATTCTTTGCACTGCACCAGAGCGTGGCCTGCACACAGGTGCAGAGATCGGATGATTCCATCGCAGATATGCCAGCCAAAGTGACAATTGAAACATAAAAGTATTAATCCAAGTTGTGCTGATCCAATCCAATTCAGCTGGCCAAAGTGGCAAAATTTCTCAGCAGCACTCACATCCGCACCATTTCCCAATACCCAGAATTATGAATTTTATTACTTTAAATGAACTCTGGTCAGCCATCCGCGGTGCACCAAATTGGAAATGCCCAGGCCCTGATGGCATTCCATATGAGTTCTATATGAAGTACTTCAAATATCTATCCCCACTGCTGCTAGCCTCCCTTAACCAGAGCCTTCTGGATACGCGCCTTCTACCAGGAGGGCAAGAGGCCTTCACTGTCACACCCTTAAAGAAAGGGGATAAGCTAGATCTAGCCAACTGGCGCCCCATTTCTTTAACTAACACGGATACAAAAATTTTAACTAAAATCATGGATAACTGTTTAGGGATTGTAGCATCAGCCACCATCTCCTCAGAACAATTTGGTTTCAACCCAGAAGGTTGATTTGGGATGACGTGCACTCTGTGGCTAATGCATGCCAGTCCACAGCCTCTGGGGCACTTGTATTTTTGGACCAACAGAAGGCCTATGATAGAGTAAACTGGGAATACCTCAAGGCCTGCCTCCACCAATTCCGCCTGCCCCCTCTCTTCATCAACTGGTAATGCTGCTCACAGAATCTGCAACAATGGCAGTATGAGGCCCTGGCTTCCTAACGGAAGTAGTCCGCCCTCAAAGGGGCCTACGCCAAGGGGACCCCCTTAGCCCACTCTTATACAACTTCAGCCTTGACCCACTACTTCAAAAAGCGAATGTCCACCTTATTGGGGCTCATGTACCAGGCCAAGCCCCAGTCAAGATGATGGCGTTTGCAGATGACTGTGTGGTCAGGGTGTCTAATAATCAAGATGCACGCGCGCTTGAAGCTCTCATCCAGGAGTATTCCCAGGTAAGTAATGCTGCACTGAACGCTTCCAAAACTGAAATCATCCTCCTTGGTTGGTATCAAACATGCTGGGCCCCAGCAACCAATGCCCAGCCTGGCCCATCTGCTCACACACATACTCGCCTTCCCTGCTCACCCCACACCGCCCCACTTGTGCTCCCCTTTGTGCCACGCCCTACCATAGGGCCTGTCCGCCATCTGGGCGTGTGGGTGGAGGCAGGAGGGTATGCCTCAGCAGTAATGGAAAGTTGTATTCTAGACAATGTGACGAAGCGTATCGCCTCTCTCAGAGCCCACCCTACTTCCCTTACTGGCAGGGTTGTTTTAGCTAACTCTATGCTCCTCTCCAAAGTCTGGTTTGGAGCCCACGCAATATCCTTCTCCCCAAGTTTTTTCAAATCTATGTATGCCCTCCTACAAGAGTGGCTATGGTCAGGCCGCCCACCGCCAGTGTGGCTTGAGGTCAAGTTTGGCCCTCGTCATCATGGTGGCATGGGCCTGCTCGACTTTAAAGCCCATGCTGCCAAGATCCTGGGCACCTGGATTGCAGCCGTAACTGCCCCTACACTCCCCCAACACTGGTCCCGCGCAGCCCACTCCAACTTCTCCCACACCCTGGGCCTTAACAATCCATCAAAACCTCACTCCTTGATGAAGTATCTGGCTTCCCACCCATCGGCCACAGGTCCTCACGGTACTAAAACCCACTACAAACGAATCTTCCTCTCCATGCGGAGCGCTGAATGGAGAATTCATATTAGTGGACACACAGCCCAGAGAGGCCGCCCCTCTCCCCTTTTCACACAGGAGGTACAGGGGTTATCCATTCAAGATGGCTTGATCCCCACATGGCCCCATGTCCTATCCAGGGTGGACTACCTGGACATGATGGAAATCCCTTATTTCATTGAGACCCAGAAGACTATTTGGAAATACGCACAACACCCTCTGTTGCAGCCTCAAATCTGTTCCCATGTGTGGCGCTGCCTGAGGCGGGTGTACCGTATGGCTGAGCGCTCTAATGCTTCACACTCATCCTGCATCATGTGTGGCCAGTATGGAACGCTGTTCCACCGCCTGGAGAAGTGCCCTACCTCTAAAGTGATATGGCGCGAAGTTCAACGTCTACTTGGCCAGGATCAAACTCATCCCTTCAATCTGTCAAGAGATATGTTTGCTATATCCATGGTATCCCCCCTACCACCCTCCCTCCATGCTCTGGTGGTCGCAATTGCCATGTGGACTATCCACACGATTGTCTTGGATGCCATCGCAGGCTCCACTCCCACCCTCCCAGAAGCTGTCCACAGATTCCAGTCCCATTTGGTGGACCACTTCGAGGCGTGGATGTTTGGGTACCTCCCACTGCGTCGCCATCAGCTGGTCTCCTCCTGGTTCCCAGTTTGGTACATCAAATCGGACCCTTTCCTCCACACGTGTTCAATTGTGGTTACAGCCCCTCTACACGTTCCCTCTCCCTCCCCATAGTGGCGTTCCCGCTGGCAACAAGAGATAGCATTGCTTCTCTGGGGTGCCTTCCCTGTTACTAAGTTTTGTTTCTTTTGGGTCAACATTCAGAAGTGTCTGTCCCCTGGTAGGCCTTCCTCGCAATAAATTCAAATAAGTTAAAACCTTAGCTTTACATAGTATTTTAATTTTTTTATGATCTATTTTTGTGCAGTTATTGACTCACAAATCACTAGTTACAGACATAATTTTTAGAATAAGGCCATACTTGATCTTCTTTTTGAGGAAGAGACCTTTTTTAGTGGCTATATAGTAGGTGCTAGAAGAATAAATTAATATAAATTTCTATCAATTTAAGTGTGTGGCACCCTTATAGTAATGAATATGAATCTAGATCAAAGACAATGATCTGCGGCCTTTTTTCACCGCTAAAATTCACTTTTTAAACATTACAATTACTAGAGAATTAATCTTATTGAATCTTAATTAACAATGGTGGTAAATTCCACTGAACGCTCCTCTGATGCGTCGAAATTCACAAACATTAATCCCAAATCCCAAAACCCTTAGTTGATAACTTGTGCATAAACCCATATGACCTGATACCAAACTTCAGCTGCAAAGGCAGATGAAGAATAATTTTTATTAACTCACGGTGGGATCACAAATGATCCCACCACAATACAGCTACCACAGTTAACACAGTGTTGACTGAGGTTCAACCAATTAGTGCGCCCCACCTGGAGGTGCATCTAATAATTTAAATACGGTTTCAGGGAGTATTGCCGCTCCCAATACTGCGCAGGGGGCTTGAATGGCTTTGCCAACCACCAACCCTTCAAAATCAGCCTGGGTGCTCAAACTAAATTGTTAGAAATTGTAGAATCAGATGGCCGTCATTTTCCTAATTTAGAATTAACCAAAGTGACAAAACTGAATCTAAGGTAGTTGGTGGATCAGTTGGATATCATTTTCAAAGTTTAAAAGGCAATCAACAGGACTCAACTGAATCAACAGTGAGTGTTGAATCAGTTTACCATAGTGTTAATTAAAACCAAAATCAGATCAAATTTCAACTGGAACTAGCCAGATAGCAGATTAACCAGCTGAAAAATCTCTACCAGTATCTGCTGATGGTCGGATGAAGGCTGGAGTAATAGAGTGGTTTGATGATGATCCAAAATCAACCAATAATTTGGCAGGGAATAAGCCCAAACCAGGTAAGCCTAACCAACCTGCCAAAATTTGAGTACCAAATGGGAAATCCCAGCTGGGGTCAGCACATAGATTAGAGGAATGACAGCGCCTCCGTCTGGGGTTCCCCACATGAGGGAATCCAAAGAATTAAATTTAAATTTAAATTTAAATTTAAACAAAAATAAGCAAGTGAAGAATGCCTCAGGTGCATGGCAGAAAAAGCTAGGCCTGCACCACCCACCATTGACCCTCATGAAGCTGCTTTTGTGGCTGAAATGAGGAAGAGATGGGCGGAAACTCACTCACAATGTGCAATCCCTAGCTCCACTCTTTCTCATGAAGTAAGAGTCTACTATAGGCATAATCCTGTTGAGTCTTATGCAGGGCTTAGTTTAGCTATTTTGGAGCAATATCAAGAGCCAGTCCAGTTGATATCACAATTCATGAAATAGCGGAAAACTACTATATTGGTGTAGGGTTTACGACTGCAGCAGATGCATATCAGGCAGCTTTAACTAAAATAGAGAGTCCACATGGATCTCTTTGTGTATCTAGAACATGATCTGACTTTGAAAAAATTTCTTGGGTAATTTTCTCTAATCTCCCAACTACATTGGACCCAGAATCCCTAAAGCCTGCGCTTCATTGGGGATTGATAGAATTTGGGTCAGTTCTATCAGTAGACCAGTGCGCACCAGCCTATTATGCCCCAACTCAGAGGGCTCATATTTCTAGAGGATCATTTATCCCCAATACAATGGTGGCACGCAACATGGAGATTATCCCATGTGTTGCAGTCATTGGATCCTGTTCAGAAATCTTCTTTGTTAATTCAGAACAGGCACAACCACGTTGATCATGGTGTAATGCTTTGGGCCACCTATATAATAGTTGTACAGATCATAAGAAAGCTCTCTCATCTAGTAGCAAAGACCCAGTGACAGGTAAGGAAAGCTCCAACACAGCAGCAGCGGCAATCCCACGACTTAACCATCGGGTACTGGTACAGGATCTAACCCCTCTGCCTTCGTGTAGCAGTTGAGAAGGCACAGCCAGAAGCACAACATTATTACTAAGTGCGGAAACCCCTCTTTATGGGAACCCTTCTAAAATTGCCAGACCCTTCACCAGCCCAAAATAAGCGCAAATCTGCTTCTCATTAAGCTAACACAGAGGAAACCAGCCCAGGGGTGGCATCTAAAACGAATTCAGTAATAAAAAAACCCAAGGGTGGAACAGGTATGGAGTACCCCAAGTTGGGGTGGAGGCTCCAAGTTATTGCCACATTCATCGTCTAAGGGTATTGAAACTCAGACATCATTCTCAGTACTGAAGGAGGTGCCTATGGACTCAGATACATCAGATGATAGACAAATGGAGGATTCTATGGAGAACCCTCAAGATACTCCTGTGCAAAGCACAAGGGTAGTAACTTGAACTGGCTTACAGGATCCTCAGGCCTGTCAACTCAGGATAATCCCCCTTCTCATCAATCAGCATGGATTGCTGCAAAGCGTCAATCTCAAGGACTAAAAATTAGCAGCCTTACAGATGCAGGTGGAATCTCTGGTAATCCCCCAGGATATGGAGGGGACAGCTATGAGGCCCCAAAGGGCACCCTGACCCTGCAGTCCATTAACTCTAATGGGCTGCAGGATTATAAGCGGAGAGCCCACCTCCTCTGCAACTTCAGGTCAACTCACGTGGATATTGCAGCCGTTCAGGAGCCCCATGTCCCCCTCTGATTTTGTAGCATGGAATGACCAATTTGGAGGTAACTCCTGTTGGACACATTAAGTGGCCCTTATTATCCTCAGCCCCCAAGTGAAAACCCATTAATTCTTGAAACAACTTTTTAGTCGCCTTATATTGGCTAAATTAACAACCTCTGAGTTATCCTGCTTTGTTGCAAGAATATACCTGCCAAATGCAGGCCAAGAGCAGAACATATTTTGGAAGAACTTGCTCTACTACAACTCCCAGGCAGTACTGTGCTGATAAGGGATTTCAACATAATATTAAGTTGGGTGCATGACACATTTCCTCCTGCCAAACAAGATAGATGAGGTACATCTCAGCTTCAAATTTTCCTCAGGTCAAGTGGATCATGGATGCCCTCTTCCCTCAGCATCTAGCCTTGGATTTATGTATTGGATCCAAGGTGCAGATCGGAGATTCACATCAGCTTCACAGATTGATATGGCTCTAGTGGGCCCTTTACTGTTGGGTCAAGTTTCCTCTCCCACAACCCAAAATAACACTATAAGTGGTCAAAGATCCCTCATAGTGATCCTGACAACAATCCTCAGACCATCAAGAAGATTTTGGCCAAGGATTGCTCCAGGGCTCTTGAACAACCAGTTTGCAAGAGAGAAGGTAAATGCAGCCATTTGTGAGCCTAAGAACCTGGCCTCACCTCATGTGCGAATTTTATGAGAAAAATGGGCTGGTACTTAAGCAAAGATCCTAAAGTATCCTACAATTGTGCTAAGGCTTGAATGATGGTGGTACAGGCTAAATTCAGACGTGCTGAAGATATAATAAGACATCTTGAAAGGAATTGCTAACCAGTGCCCTCCTCTTAATGGTTGGAGGCGTTGGAATTGTACCAAGAGACGTATCATTATTAACTCACTGAGCAAGAAGAACATGTAGCAAACTTCACATCGTTGCATTACTATACCCAGTTGGAACGACTCACCTGTTCTTTATCAGAAGCAGAAACCCCTCTTTAAGGATCAGGAGATTGCAACCATTAGGGTGGGGACCACTATCACCACAAACGAGGAGGAAATCACCAGCGAGACTCAATGTTACTATTCAGTTCTCTTCAAGGCTTCCTGGATAAGCTCAGAAGATGTTCATTAAATCATTGGAGGGGCTACGGAACCATTGTTTATTTTTCAGCGGATGAAAAACTTCTTCACCAATTATGCATCAAGAATTAATGGACATTTTACTCCACAGCCCATGCCTAAAGGCCCCAGGACCAGATAGTATCCCATTTGAGGTGTTTCTAGCAGATCCCCTCGCAGCTATAAAGGCCCTCCTGCCCCTCTTTTTGACCCTCTTGGCAGAAGAGGGAGTATTTCCTAACTTGAAATAATCTTTATTACCCTTTATCCATAAGAAAGCGAGCCAAGCGAGCCTTTCTCTTGAGACCAATACACTACTGAACACAGACCACAAGATATTTACTAAACTTCTAGCAAACCACATGACTAAGTGGGTAGCACCATGCCTCAACCCAGCTCAACATGGCTTCATCCCAGGGAGATCGCTTTGGAACAATTACAATGAGCTTCTGGCAACCCTGACAGCTATCTTATCTCATACTCATGGTTTTGTGGCACTTCAGGATATGAAAAAAGCACATGATTGAATAAATTGGAAGTATTTGGGCGCCTCCCTAACCCGCCTCCGCATTCCACCACAAGCTAGGACATGGCCATCAGCACTTTACGCCCAGCTTCATACTAAGGTACAGTCCTCAACAAGCTTTACAGCAGCGGTTATGGTTGATCAAGTTCTCCATCAAGGGGATCCACTGAGCCCAATCTTGCTCAATATAGCTTTGGACCCTCTTCTGGCCCTACTACAGGAGCAGCTGAAGGGTATTCAGGTTTCTGGGAAACCCCCACACGCGCTATAGCCTTTGCTGATTAAACAGCAGTAGCCTTTGGATGTAAAAAGGACCTAGATCCGGCCATGGAGGCCTTGGATCACTACTCAAAGGCGTCCAATGCAAGAATTAACCCTTCTAAAACCATTATAGTGCAAGTGGGTACCCCATCGTTTCCCCCTCCTTTTGGTTTGAAACTTATCTGGGACACCTTTGGGCATCTAGGTGTCCTCACCACACCACAAGGGGTTGCGATCAAGTTAATGAGGACAGCTTGCTTAGTGCAATAAACTCCCATTTAGCTAGATGGAGCTGCCGGCGTATCACCCCCAGGGATGCGCCCTGATGGCGATTGTTTTCTTCTATCAAAGCTATGGTTTCTTGCTCACGTCTGCCCCTTTAAGGACAGTTTCTACATGAGGTTGAATGTGATACTTCGTTGCTGGATATGATAATCCAACCACCCGCCCACAGCTCTGACCACAATATCCTGACCCCACAGTGAAGGGGGCCTAGGTCTTTTAGACACTAGGTATCATGCCACTTCTTACTGAAGGGGTTCTTTAAGCCCATCATTTGTTGGGATATGGCTCCAATGCCACATTGGGCTCCAGCCTTACGCCAGGGTTTATATTTTCTCTAGGGCTCCCATGGACCTCGCCAACAGCTGTGGGAGAAGAGGCTAACAAACCATACAGACCACCGCCTCAAACCCTCATCAAGATTTACTGGAATTAGGATCTTTGCACTTAAGAGGGCAGGAGTATGGGTTACCATATCTACCCTTATAAAAGGAATGTACCTAGTATCAGCCCCAGCATCACACCCCGGTCCACAATGGGAGGATTGTTATCTCCCATCTCCACCCTTTGGACAGACCCCCAATACGGCCTCGTCTCCTTAAATTCCTACCCCTACTGTGGAATTGGATCTTAAGGCGCTCTGAAAGGAAGTTACCCATCCTGTTCTCTCAGCAAAAATGTCAAATGCTGTGGCGTGTTCTACACTGATTATACAGGACAGGGGATCAAACTGGTTTCACCTTTCATAAAAATTTGCCCATGATGCGCAGAGCAGACAGACACCCACCTTCACCGCTTTTTTACTTGCCCTATCATAGCCTCTTACTGGAGTAAGGTTCGCAAACTCCTGTGAGCAGAACCCTGGTTAGGGCACCCTGTTCAGGACTTCATGTTCACCCTCTCACACCCCAATTACTCCAAATCATTAAGGGTCCTGGCATTTGATGTAAAAATATAGACGATTTATAATTCATACCTTTGCGCCACTTTTGACTCCACTCTCTGGATGCTGCTCCATATGATCACCCACTTTCAGGTTCATTTTGAGATGGCTCTGAGAGTATTTATCATGTCGCCATGGGCTAATAGGTCAATTCAAGTGGACACCTGGCTCTGGAAAAGCTTTCCCCCACTCTTTCTTGACAACACCACTTACCCCTGCCTTTGCCTCAAGCTTTTAGGAGCTCAGGCTTGATTAAATAAAGATTGATGTATCCCCCCTTTAGGTTGGGACTACCTAGTGCTAAAAAAAGACAATGATTTGCTTGAAAATTTCATTCCATAAATCGATAGCTTAGTATCAGTTACCATTCATAATTTTTTTGCTGTGGATATAATAGTAAATGATTTACTTCTGTGCTTTGATTGATAGATTCAATGCTACACTACCATAGGAACTTATATAACATAACATCTTCATCTTTTAATCCTAAAGAATTATTTCTGCCTTAACACCTTGAATGATTCCCAGGGCATTCAGTGTATCACCGTCTGTTAAGAAGAATTATTGATTGCTTATGGTTAGTGAAGCCTCAATGAACTCAAAACTGCACAAGTTCTACTCAAAAGCTTAATGAGTGACAGAGAGATGCTAATTTATATCCTCTGATTTTGTCGTTTGATATAGACCAAGCGCTAATTCTTGATGGATAACAGTGTTGTCTCTCTGATATTTTTATACTTTGTCTCTATTCTTCATACATTTCTGGGGTTAAGACCTGATTAGACAATAGTATACTTCCCTCCATTGGAGCTGTTTCTATATTTTCTGATTCAATCTTCATGATTATTTCATCAGTTGAAACTTTAAATTGGGATTTTGGTTTCTTAAGTTCATTTGAGTGGTTTGAGAGTTCTGCCACTCTAATTTGGTCATTTGTTTATTCTATATATAGGCCAAACACACTTTAAAAAATATCAGTTTTTAAGTTCAATGTAGTTGTGGTATACATGAGATGTATGTTTATCTTAACAAAGACATCAGAATTTCTTGAGATCCTGAGAAAGTGATTACATTCTTACAATTTCTAGCATTGTATTGTAGGGTATTGGAACCCACTGTCTATAGTTTATAATGTTGAAAGAAAATTAAATATCTTTTTTTTACTCATATTTAATAATTCTAGGATCTATAGGCTTGACTGAAGTATTTGGCATTCTTCACTATAGTTTTTTCTGCTGTAAGTGCTATAGTATGATGCTGAGCATTATGGGTACTTACTGTCTATGATCAAGCATAAGGAGGTGTATATAAACATAGTACAGAGATTTCAGCATTGACATTAATGTCATGATCCAGGCTTTGACTTGTTGAAACATCGCTCTCATATTTTGTAAATAATAGGCAAATTGAGCCTTAAACCTGAAGCCAACTAGTACAAAAATGAAAACAATCGGTGTTAATCCTTGACGGAGCAGTTACATTGAAACCCTTTGGCCATGCAGCACAATTAAATAGCAATAGAACCCTTCCAATTTCAACCACCTTGATTTTGGCATCAGATCTCAAAAATGAACAACCATAATTAACTATGAAATTAAGGAGATTTGGCTAAAGATAATTCAAAGGTTCAGAATTTATCTTTTGAATTCAATCCCCAAGAAATTTTGATAGTAAATCTTTATAAGAACACCAAATCATCTTAGGAATTACCCCTAGCAAATTAATTTATGATCAGCTCCCCCTACCAATATCAGTTTCTTTTATCTAATAGCTGTGTTAACCCAGGTCTTTATTTTATTTTGTGTTTATATCCTACTTAAATATGGCTCAAGGAAAAGAGGCCGCAGATGCCATGACAGTGAGGCCAGTTTTTTTTACCTTGGCACTTTGTAGTCCTCTTGTTATGCATATACCTATCCCTAGTAAGCACTCTCACTATTCAAGTAAATTTATGTGCAGTTTATTAACTTTTTAGAGCTGCGTACTCGTTCAATATTGTAGTTCACTTCAGTTTTTTCTGTTAACTGTACACGTTTCTGACATGTGCGTTGTATGAATTGTTAATAGTTAATTAAAAGGGGTAGTAATTTTATGAAGACTATTAGCTTATTTGAAGTTCTTTTAGCTAAGTTGAATATAAGGTCCAATGATAAACTGGTGCTTTTCCTTCTAATCTTTAAAAGATGCTTCTGGAATGGTAGAGAACTTCTCCCTTTTCCTTCTTGTAGAACTTACCCTAGTATTAGGTTCAATTGTTCTTCTTCTCTCTCTTAAAGCAGATTCAGTGGAGATAGCAAAAATATACAAAGGGTTTCTTATCCTTCCACTCTAATCTTAAGAATAAAATATACACTAAATTTTTGGCAGTATAAATTAGTTAGGTATACAATTTGAAAGTGTCTGTTTTTTTATTTTAATAAAATTCAAGGGATTTTATAGAGAAAATTTAGCGTCCAACTTCTCTGTTGGAGCCCTAATTGGAAACTGCAACTGTCACTGATGAGTAACCCTCCAGAGTCGCTCTCAAAGATGATTTTCCTCATCATTTTTTCAGATTCCACCACTGACCATCAATGTGACCCCTTCTGGGTTGAGTCGAGGAACATGTCCCTATGCTTTTGCTCAACCCAGCGTGTCATTTTTGTAGGTTAATAACCTGGATAGTTAATGGGACTTTTACCCATAAGCAGAAGATTGTGATACTTTAAAGGTTAACTTGCAAGTTACTTATCACAAGCATTGTCAATCACCTAGTAACTCATAAGCCCTTTAGTTTATTAACAAAACCCAATCATTTCCTACACATTAATTATCATTTTTAAAATAAAACGTTTAATCACTTGTTTATTTTTGGGGATTATCCTCAATGAAAAATTAATGATTCAGCTGATCAAAACCCAGTGGATTACTTAATATATACTAGTAATATTTCTCCAAACAATAGTTAACAATGAAATTGATAACCCCACTTGGGTTGGGACCATCTAGTACTAAAAAAAGAAATTGATAACCCCACGTCCACTAGCGAACCTCATCCCCCAGTGGATAAGCAGATTAATTGTAATTAGTTTAATCTGGGTAATGTGGGCAAAAATCCAACACATTCACGCCTGACCAGATTGTTTATTGATGAAAATTTTATGGAAGCAGACTCTGCTTTGATCCTTAACTGAGTACACCAGCATGGTTTAATTTTTATTTTAGTCCATATCCATTTTCCTTGATCAATGTGTCTCTGAGCAATCCTTCTTCTTAATGTGTTTCCTTTTGATGCCCTTCTCGCTGCTGCCTCTTCAGAGTGTGGTTACCACATCCCCATCCCATGTAATCCTAATTTAAGTGTTGCTTCCAATAATAGGTCTGGAAAGCCTGTATCCCCTAAGTCAGGCTTATATGACTCCTCATCAATTAGAGGATCTTCCTTGGGTGGTATCCCCAATTCCTTGGTCCCTGTACTCCCACAGGCTGGGCTTCAATTTTCTAGGGCCTCTTTCTGGCGGATCCAGTTTCAACCCATCCTGATCTAGCCAATATGCTTATTTACTATAGCGCTTAAGGACTAATATTGGAGGATCCAGCTTCAACCTGAGCTGGTCCTACTGATAACATAAGGGAACATTAAAAATGATTTGATGGCAACAAAAATAAATTTGATATTAATACTTTTTATTGCATTTAAATCTTTCTATATATTTTTATCCATGATTTTTTCTCTTATCATTTTTTTTATTTTTTTTATTTTACTTATATTATTTTTTATCTTTTTAGCAAGGATTTAACCTATAAATAGGTTCAGAGGTCCATCTTTTCTTTATCTCCTACTCTAGTTAAGAGGTTCATTTTTTTGAACTTAACCTGCTATCACGGTTCAGAGGTCTCTTTTTAAGACTTAACCAATACACCAGGGCTTAACCTATTGTCAATAGGTTCAGTATCCCAGACGAACATTGAAACTTATTATTCCACTAGATTCAATACTTTAGACATTTATGGATCCAGTTCACTATATGACCATCTGCAATATTCTTTATCATATAGGCATCTTCTGCTAACTTGGCAATAATCCTTAATGGACCCAACCAAAAAGCATCATGCTTGTTTCTTCTTCCAAAACCATGGGTATCAGAATAGACTACCCTATCTCTCACGTGGTAATCTTTTATCGCTGGTCAGTTTTTGTCATCCATCCTCTTTTCTTTAGTTATTTTTTATAATTTAGTACCATATGCCTGTGATTGCAGTACAATCATAGTACTTGCTAATCAGTTCAGGTATATATCTGCACTCATCCCCAAAGCTGGGTCTATAAAAGAATATAAAATTAGTGGTAATGCTACCCGTCATCCATATAATAATTTGAACTGCGTTTTACCTGTCGCCATAAGATAAATGATATTGTAGGCAAAGGTAACTGTACTCAGATAAGTTCCTCAAGTGGAAGTTTTCCCTCTGACCCAATTTTCTTAGCATCATGACTAGCATTCCGTTTAATTGTTCTATATTACATTTGTTTCTGGTCAGTAAGGAATGGATACCACTCCTTGGATTCCCATCAGCTCTTTCAGTCTTAAGATCACATAGGACATAGAAATTGGTTCCATTGTCACTTAATAAAACATACAGGCATCCATGCTGGTACATTATCTGGTCCAAGAAAAATCTCGCTGTGTTTATATCATCAACTTTGCTCAAGGCTTTTGTTTCTGTCCATCTAATCAGATGGTCTATCAACATTATGATATACTTTACCCCCAGTACTGACATTCAGGGGTCCCATCACATCTATTGACACCGTGTGGCAAATAAACCCAGGGCATGCTAGACAGTATCTTGTTACATTCTTTTGTGGCTTGTAGAGTTGACTTTCCTTACAACAGTTCAGATAATAGGTGGCATCATAGTTGATTGTTTCCTAGTAATATATGGTGAATAGGGTCCCTCGTTTTTCTTTGGCCACCATGGCCAGTGACTTTGTGTGCAGCTCATATAATTTCCTCTCATTCCAAAGGTTTAGAGAACAAACCCATTATCCATCAAATAATTTGTATAACTGTCCATTTTTAATTTGGTGTTTTCCATCACATTTTCAGCACACTTGAATTTTTTCAGGCTCATCAACAGTATTTCCTCCAATATAATATGGTGTTGGAATTTTTCATTTTCAATACTAGGTGACTCCATTAGTGTGCCAGGCCAAACAGTATGAAGACTGCTGGCCCTTGTTTTTGACAATCATTAGCGACCTTTCCCTACAAATTCTCGGGGCAACCCACCAACCCAGAAGACCAACAACTTCTCCTTTTGAGGCATGAACACTCATTATAGCTCAGAGGTTTTATCTTGGAACATGTCCAATGATTGTGGTTCAGCAGCCTATATTGATTTCCTCAGGTTTACTCCCCTTAAATCCTTCTGATCCTTCATTGTTGCTTCTAGTTGCCCAAGTTCCCACGGGATTTCTATCTAGTTCAAGGTTAGGAGTTGGTTGCGTAACAACTCCAGGTATTTTAACCCAGAACCTAACAACTGGGGATCATGAGTCCCGTCTCTACAAGATAAGTTAACAATTGTTAACTAGAAACTTAATAAAGATGGGAAAACAAATATTATATCTGAAAATCAGAAGATTTGAATATTAGAAGATAGAAGATTTTTTTAAAAGAGCAAGAGCAAACTATATATAGGCATTACTTGCTGGTCCACATCATTGGCATTTGTTTCCAGCATCGTCAGCACTCACTGGCAATTCTCCCTGCCTAGTATTTGTCAGCAAATTTACTGGTGATACTTGTCATCATCAAATATCCATGATTATGTCAATCCTTGATTCATCATGATCTGAATTAGTTGAGTATATTGACATCCTCAGCGTAAGTTGCCAGTGTCAAATTAAACCAAAATGCTGTTTGGGATTCTGCCCAATACTTTTACAAAGTTAAAATGTGCTTCAAAATTATCTAATTAATATTATATGGTTTGGCATCCTTGGCATAAGTTGATGGTACTCTGAAATATATTTGACTTTCTGCCAGAAATCCCACAATTAATTTCACATGGAGTTGGCACCAGGATAAGAGCCTGCCAAACTTAAACAAATAGTATTAATTAGTTTGACATCCTCAGCATAAATTGCCGGTGTCAAAATTGACTGAAATTTCTATCAAGATCATTTCCCAATATTTTTTGACATCAAATTTAAGCAATTTATCATCTTAATTGATAATACTAATTATCTCAATATCCTTGGCCTCAGTCGCCAGTCTTGAGACTCACTAATTTCCTATTAGGATAATGCTAATAATTTCTTGACCTTGCAGATCAAGACAGCTCAACCCAACCAAATGGGAGGCACAAATTGGGGTTTCATGATTCTGATATGACTGGACAATAAGCCCTAAGTCAATATGGTAGAATGGATGAAATCTGCCAAGTTGTTTTTAGTATGATTAATTTAAGCATGCTTTAAAATGAGACAATATTGGGCTTCTGGGAAATCGGCCAAATTGGATGATTGTGCATTAATAAATGAATAAATGAAGAAGTGGCAGAACCAATGAGATACGGTGAAGTGAATTACTAAGCCATGAAAGTGCTACATCTTAAGTTGCTATGATACAAGCGGGATGAGATGATTGAGAGAGGTTAGGTTGTTATTAGTTTTGAGAGTGGGTGACACAGCAAGGATCAGCTGTGTTTATTATGATAAATAAAAAAGTATAGTGGGGACAAGTGCTCCATATTATTAATGAAAAGTTTATTTCTGTTGTTACAAGGGCAACGATCCTCACATTGTTGGTCCTATTGCTCAGTGGGTTGAACCCTGCGCAATTATATTTATGGTGTATTTCAACGGACACGCCAATTTTATAAACAGTGGTGCTCACTACAGGGGGCACATTGACCAATAATACAATGAAAACTCAGTTGCCACCATTTGATCGCAAAGGAAATATTCATGGGTTTTTTCACTGATTTGAGTTTGCAACTGAAGGTACTTCAGATCAACAGAAGGTAAAACTATTGCTCTCCTCTTTGGATGTTGGGAGTGCTGATCAAGTCATTTGTTACCTCTCAACTAGTTCCGTTTCATACCATGAAGTTAAGGAGATGGTGCTGTGGTTGTTTGGCAGAACCATGAAAATGTTGCAGCAAAAATTGAGTTTTTAACCATTGGGTTTCAACTTAATGAGACCCTAACTGCGTTTGCTGATCAATTCTCAGCCAAAGCCCATGTGTTAATTGGGGCAGGATACTTAACTGAATGTGACATATGCATAGCTTTGACCTCTGCTGTGAAACTATATTGTGAGCTTTTTAATGACATGGCTCCATATTTAGAGGTTGACGTAACCTTGCTTAAATTTGTCTAAATTCTACGCCGTCTATCCACTACCTTCCCTCCACACAATATAGAAAGGAATCTTAACGCCTCCGCTGCTGGAATTCCTTATCCAGAGGAATTATACATCCCTGTTCAGCGTCCGTTTGGCATCCCCTGGCCTTATCATCAATACACTCCTCACTTCCAATCCAATTGCTAACAGCAGCTCACCTATTGGGAGGAGCCAGGTTACACTGTTCAATTCCAGCACAACCTTTGGGGTGGCTCCTTTTACAATAATCAAGGTTGTGGGTCTTATAAGATTAATTGCTTTTTATGTGGTCACTCTGGGAACCTGGTTAGAAGTTGTCACAAACGTCAGGCCAGTACTTACCGCAGGAGCAGTACCACCAGGGAAAAGCCAGAGCATAGTAGAGATGGGACTCTCTACCTCTGCTATTCTGACCCAAAACGTCCCACTGGAACTTATTCCTGTACCTTCAGTGGAAGTGCCTCAGTATGATGACGCCTTCTTATATCAACAACTGGTTGGAGGGGTGAATGTGCTGACACAAACGCAATTCACAGACATGGCGGAAGCAAACTCTCAGGAACAGCCAAAGCCTTAAGCTTGTCAAATGTTCGATCACCTTTCTACTGATGAACAAGATCCATTAGCTGATGCGCTTATCTTGAAAGGGGTCAGCGTGGCCCTCCCTGTGGACACTATTGTTAAAGATTACCCTAAAGTGGGGAAGGGTATTATGAGCTTCCTTGGAAAAAAAGACCCATTAAATGTCCATGTCTTAAAACAATCAGATGCATCTTACTCCAAATGTACTTAATGTGATACTGTCATAGCAAAAACTTGAGTTCGTGTGATAATTGATACAGGTGCCCCAATCAACATAGTATCCACAAAGTTGGTGTCAAAGTTGGCATTAAAGCCTGATGTGGAGCATCATATGGTGTATGGGACTGCAGGAGCAGAAAGCACAGTCTCTGAAGGAGCGTACAGCGTTCTACCTTTGCAGTTTGGGTCAATTGTCATTGTAGCCCCAGCTATAGTATTACCAAACAATAACTATGACCTGTTAATTTTAACCACTTTTATGCGCCACTTTGGGGCTGTTGTCAATATAACAGCAGAGACATTTGAAATTATGGGGCAGCGGATCCCAATCTACTTAATTTCCAGTGGAATGCCAAAGGATTCAGTACACATGAGTCACATTAACCTTGCGTACAGTGATTGAGTGGTTGCAGTTCAACATCATCGACTAAAGAGCAAGACTCAAGCCCTTCCTCACCAAATTTATGAATATTAAGGGTTACCGCTTAGAGCCGCTGACCCTATATCTCTTACCTCTGGACACCAAGCAATCATAAGCACCAAGTTAGAGGTGGAAGTGCCTGCTGGGCTATATGGGGAGGTCATTGGGCCCTATCAACAATCATAGCTCGAGCCCCATGTGGCCCCTGGCATTATACTTCCGGGGCGTTGGAGATCAAGGTCTTGGTAGCGAATCTACAGGATAAACTAAGGCAAATTTGCTGACACCAAGTAATTGCATTCCTCCATTTCATTCTAGTCGAGGAGGTCCATGGGATTCATGAGTTTGGCTCACTGGATGAATTCAGTCTGCCCGTTGAAACACAGCCCAGCATAATGGCAGTGGTACCACATGAAAATTTAATGGGGTTATCAAAAGATCAGAAGGATCGAGTGGAAGCCTTATTAAAAGAATACAAAGAGATCTTTACTGTCGATGATAATGATTTGGGGTGCGCCCAAGGAGTGATCCATCAATTGGACACTGGAGATCATCCCCCCATTAAATCTCAGCCAATCCGCCGATCTAGAGCCACAGAAGAAGTTGTTACAGCAGAAATCAATAGACTGTTGGAGAAAGGACTTCTCAAACCATTGAAGAGCCCATGGGCTTCCCTATCCTAACTGTCAAAAAGAAGGATGGTACTAACTGGGTAGTAATCAACTACCGCAAGCTCAACAGCATTACAAAAACGGACTCATAATCTTTTCCATGAATTGATGATGCGTTGGACCGGTTAGGGGAGCTTGTTACTTCTTCACAATGGATTTAATATCTGAATATTGGCAAATTGAGTTACCTGTGGCAGAACAAGAAAAATGCGCCATTATCACATCAAAGGGACTTTTTCAACTGACACATATGATACAAGGGCTGTGTAATGCCAGCTACTTACAAAGGGCAATGGACACTATCCTTGGCAACTTGAAGCTGTCATGCGTTCTTGTATACCTTGACGATATCAGTTTTCTCCCACACATTTTCTGAGCACCTTAGCCATTTGGAAGAGGTATTCCGCCAGTTGGCTGAGGCCAACATCAGAATCAAGCCCTGGAAATGCCACTTTTTTAAGGATCAGCTAGAGTACCTTGGGTTTGTAGTTGATGCAACAGGTCTGAGGCCCCAACCAGCTAAAGTGGATGCCATTCAGAATATGACTACACCAAGCAGTAAACGAGATATACAAGTATTTTTAGGGATGGTTGGCTACTATCATCGCTTCATACTTAACTTTAGTTGTATTAGAGGTCCGCTGTTTGCGTTATTAAATAAGGATGCCACGTTTGAATGAACGGAACACTGTCAACGCTCCTTTGATACTCTTTGAACAGCATTGATTGAGGCACCAGTGCTACATTACCCAAATTTCAAAAATGAATTTATTGTACAGATGGATGCTTCTCTTTCCGCTGTGGGGGCAGTTCTGTCTCAAAAAGATGATGAGGGGGAGGAGCACCCAGTGGCGTATTGCAGTCAAAGTCTGAATAGCCATGAACGAAATTGTACTGTGACCAAGTGAGAGTGCTAAGCAGTGATTTATGCGTACAAGCAATTTCGAGTATATTTGCATGGTGTAAAACTTAAAGTTGTAATTGATCATGCCTGGTTACGCTGGCTGCAGAACCTTAAGGAGCCTGAGAGTCAGCTAGCACGATGGGCCCTTAAGCTACAGGCTTACAATCTTGAGAACCTTCACTAACCAGGAGCAAAGCACCAGAATGCTGACTGCTTGTCAAGGCTACCCACTATTGCTTTCATAGCAGATCTGAGCAATGTCATGTATGACAAAATGCTTAGCAGAAAATATGATGATGAGCTGCCCCAAGTCATCAAGGCATTGTATGAAATGCGATCCAATAATTTCCAGCAGAATGGAGAGTTGTACAAGTGGATTGGTGATTCCATGGTGAATTTCCCGCAACCCTTAATGTGGCATAACATTATCATGAGTGCACATAGGGCAGTTGGGAATGGTGGTGTGCGCAAGATGTTGGAATTATTGTGACCTCAGTATTACTGGGAAAGCATAAACTTTGATGTGCTTGATACTATCTCCTCCTGTCACCAGTGCCAAGTGGAAAAGCAAATTTCACAGGAAGACCTCATATCAGTTAGTAAAGCTGCACTTCTCTTAGCATACATTTCATTGATGTCGTCGCCCTCTGCCAATGGGAGCTAACCAATTCAAGTACATCCCGGTGGCGATTGACCACTTGACAAGGTGGGTTGAGGCAAGGGCCATTATGGATCTGGGCGCAGTTACTGTGACTAAGTTTGTAATGGAATGCATCATTCAGCGTCATGGCTGCCCACAGTTTATCCTTACTGACAACAGCACTAATTTTACCTCTCACATACTTCCCAAACAAAATGAAATGATGGCCATCCGTGGGGTTCTAACAACTCCATATCACCCCAAGTCCAACGGAATGGTCAAATGGGTCAATGGGACCCTGGTGAACATTCTCCAAAAGTTGGTTGCTGATAGGCCCTCCGATTGGAGTACCCTCCTTTCTACTGCAGTGTTTACAACATTAATTACCATTCATCCACGGGGAAAAGCCCATTCAAATTGCTTTATGGATGGCACCCTGCTTTGCCTGCGCTCCTATATGCTTGTGTAGAGGACACTTGCGGAATGGATTCACAATGCTATTTGACCACCCTAATGAATATGCTGATTAAATTACAAACCAAAGCGTATTCATTCAGCTTAGCCAAGAAGATCAAAACCCAGGCTGCTGATCAGGTACGGCGAAGTGGCTTAGCACAATTCAAAGATGGAGACATGGTTCTATTCCATGATCAACATGGGTTCGTGCAGAAACACAAGTTGGCCAGTATTTGGATTGGGCCTTATGAAGTTATCAAGAAGACTGGTATGGATGTGTATACTATTAAGGACCCCGCTAGCGGTCAAATCATCAACTGAGTGCATGCGAAGCTTCTTCAGGCATATAAGCAAAAGGAGCCTTATTGTCCAGTCAAGGAGGGGGTAATGTCACGATTCTGATATGAATGGACGATAAGCCCTAAGTCAATATGGTAGAATGGATGAAATCTGCTAAGTTATTTTTAGTATGAATAATTTAAGCGTGCTTTAAAATGAGACAATATTGGGTTTCTGGGAAATCGGCCAAATTGTATGATTGTGAATTAATGAATGAATGAATGAAGAATTGGCAGAACCAATGAGATACGGCGAAGTGAATTACTAAGCCATGAAAGTGATACCATCTGAAGTTGCTATGATACAAGCGGGATGAGATGATTGAGAGAGGTTAGTTTGTTAATAGTTTTGAGAGTGGGTGACACAGCAAGGATCAGCTGTGTTTATTATAATAAATAAAAAAGTATAGTGGGAAAAGTGCTCCATATTATTAATAAAAAGTTTATTTCTGTTGTTACAAGGGCAACGTTCCTCACATTGTTACTCCTATTGCTCATTGGGTTGAACCCTGCACAATTTCATTTATGGTGTATCTCAATGGACACGCCAATTTTTATAACAAGGGGTATTATCATTAAATAAAGGATCAACATTAGCAAACTAATTGGCAATAATCCTCGATTAATTACTATACTAATTTCATTTATATGTGAGGAATATCACCTGGTTAAAAATTTAACATCTGGAATAACTCATCCACTTTATGATAGACAACTTGTATGGCAGCCAATCTCAACAATCCATTAGCATTCTGATGTACCGCTTATTGTTTGGTGTACTATCTCAAAATCATAAGCTTGTAGTTTTAAAGCCCATTGGGCCAGTTGTCCCTCAATTTCCTTCAGGTTATGGAGCCAGCGTAGAAATGAGTGGTTGGTCACAACTTTGAAGATTGTCTCATGAATATACACTCAGAATTGCTTGGAGGCGTAAGTCACCATGAGGCATTTGTACTCTGTCATGGTGTGGTTCCTTTCTGCTGGCGTCTATGTTCTGCTTACATATGCCACTGGATGCTGTTCCCTGTCATTATCTACTTGACTTAAAATGGCACCAATTGCCATAAATGAGGCATCTTTCTGAATAATGTATTAATTGAAATTATGATACTTCAGCATAAGACTAGGCATCAAATGTCAGAGTAACTCATTGAATGGAGAATGGGCCTCATCATTCCACATAAATTTTTTTTTGGATTCTTCAATAGTTGGAACAATGGTTTAGAAATTCTGGCAAAAATCATTAATGAATCAACTATAGTGTCTAACCATCCTAAGAATACTTGTATATTCTAAATGCTCTTCAGGATTGACATCCATTCAATGGCTGTAATCTTCTGTGGCTGGGGTTGCAGCCTGCTGGAGTTTATCATAAACCCTAAACACTCAAGTTTTTTTTAAATAAATGACATTTTCTTTGCTTGATCTTTAATTTTGCCATCATCAGGTGCTTAAACATTTCTTCCAAGTGCTCTAAGTGATCAGTAAATGTCCTACTGAATACAATGTTATCATACAGGTATAAAAACGCAGGACAACTTTAAATCATTGAGTATGGAATTCATCACCCTCTGGAAAGTCAGAAGCGCATTGCACAATCCCTAGAGAATTTCCTTCAGCTGGCATAGTTCTTGTGCAGTGATATTGCACATTTTTTATCCTCTTTTGGCTAATCTATCTTCCAATATCTTGACATCAAGTTCATCGTCAAAATACTTGGCATCCCCTAGGCAATTGAGCGCGTTTTTGATCCTCAGCAGCAGATAGTAATCCTTTTTTGTAAAGTTTTCAATTGGTGGATGATCACCGCATGATTTGATCTGTCCTTTCTCTTTACAATCAGGATTGGACTCACCTATTAGCTTGACAATGGAACGAGGAGCACATGCTCAACCAACTTGTTCATTTCTTCACTGACTAAAGCTCCATCAGCCCTAGACTTGTGGACAGGCCACATTCTTATCAGTGGATATTACACAGTTTCAACCCTATATATCACATGTTTTGTGAATTCAAAGTCAGGGTCATCCTGGGCAAAAATCACCCAATATTTCTCATATAGTCATAGAACCTCTTCTTACTGTCATTCTGATAGATTATCAATTGTTCCCAATCGACCAATAAATTCATTTTTTGGCAACATCTATCAGTGATCCTATCTTGTTTAACGTTCCAAAGTCATGGAGTTCTCTTAATTCTGCTGTCAAGATTAAATTCAAAAACTTGATAACTTGATTTTTTTTACTTTTATTAGGGTTTCTCCTAAATTGGCCAGTAGCACACTTATTTTGCCATGGCCTTAAATAATAATCCCCAGCGTTACCCATGGCTTGATCATCAATTTATTTCATGGGCTGATGACTTCTTCATATAGTAGCTCCAGAATTTCGAGCATTAATCCTGTGTTAACTATCATTTGCATTCCTAGAAGAATAGTGTTCGTCATTCTTGTCCTCAATGACATCCACAATTTTCCAGGATCTCTTTCAACATTTACCTCCATTTTCATCCAAACAACTTAGTTTAGTGGGAACAATGCTGTCACTGTAAATCAAGCTACAAATTGCTCTTCTTTGTCAGTAGAAAATTTTACTTCTCACAGATATTCTAAGGGCATGGTTTGCCCCAAAATTGTCAGGGTATTCTACTCAAAATCATATTTTACACCATACTTTATCAAAATTTTGTCTCAATGAGTATGTTGTAATCTTGATTAGCCATTAATGTGGCAGGAGCTGATACCACCAGTGATCCAAACTAAAGAGGTACTTCACAGTATGCTCTGCAAGATATTACAGTATTTGGTCCAGTGGTCTATATCCTTTCTGGTGCTCTATATCTAGCAAAATCTTTATTTGCTTAACCAACTTGACCAAAATGTATGAATGGGTGCACCACTGTCAATTTTCACCCATACTCTTACTTGATTGAATAGAAATATCAACATATGTACCCTGAGAGTACTGTATAAAGGTGTTAACTGAATGTATTGCAGCATAATTCTCTGAATCCAAGGTATAGGTTAATTTTGCAGATAAAACAGGGAATGATTCCATGATTGCGCTAATAGTGAGAGAAATGTTTGTTTTTTCAAGTCTTGTCTTAAGTAGTTTATCCATGCTTTTGGTGGAATTGGTCTTCTCCACTAACTGATGAGCATAATGCCAAGCAACTTCTTTCATGACTTTGGGGTTAATCCCCTTTACCTTTGCTCGGGTAATTGCATACACGTCCAAATTAATCTCCTGGTAGAGCAGATAAGGTGTTTCTTCATTTACAACTAAATTGGAAATATCCAGGTCGTCATTCAATATATCAGTGGTAACAGGTTTGACCGCAGTGCAAGATTGTCCCTTATCTAGACTGCAGATCCTTTTCCCAACTCTATACTAGTTTCCTTCTCTTTTACTGGAATAGAGTAACTTGCTCCTTAGGTTTCTTTCTCAAACATTGAATGGCGAAATGACCAAGTTTTCCACATCAGTGGCAGCAGATCTGAGTCTTCTCCGCTCATTTTTTTTAGTACTAGATGGTCCCAACCCAAGGGGGATTCATCGATGTTTCTCCGCTCATTTTTATCATTTAATTTTGTTTCCTGTCATGATTAAATTCAGCTGAACATTATTAGACTCAGAAAATTTTTACTATATTCTGATTTATAAATTTTTTTTAAGTTTAATTGGGGGCCTCAAAGAATGGCCTAAAATATTTAGATGATGCACCATATGCAATGTGGACATCTGGTTCACAAGCACTGATCCATTGTATAATGCAGATCTCAGTAGGGCCAAAGAATCGCTTTCATCACATACATGAGTCAAAAAAAGATAATAATTTTGTATAAGCCAGGAATTGTAATTACTGGTAGAATTTTTCAGAGAAGCTGCTAGAGTCTAATCCTTTCATAATTGAATGATCACAAATTCATGTTTGCAATTAGACATCCACGTAGGGCTACCAAAATCTGTCATAGTAGCTTTTCTTGGCTTTAATATACATCTGATTGCAACCACTAAGACTGGGCAACATCATTGTTTGGAATCATGAGAGTTGGACAAGCCTTGGCGGGATTTGAACCCTAATTAAATTGCAACTTGGTCATATAAGATCCACTGATTCAATGAGCATTGAGACCGACTAAACAATGAATTCCTAAATGGGTGAAAGGAAACTTAACTTCTGGTAGGGCCCGAAAATTCTACTAACAAAGGCACCAAGTCACCTGGTGAAGACCTTGTCATTTGGAGGTCACCAGAATTGGCTGCACTGGTAAAAGAGAGTCAAATTCAAAGGAAACCTACGCCACCTTCCACATCATCAAGGAGGCCACCTTACCCTGCTCACCCAATTATCACGCCAAGTTCCCCTTTTGTGAACCTGAATATCTTGGCAGCCTATAAATATCATCAAATTTTGACTAATAAATTTACCTTCAAATCTCCTTGCTGTTATTACTAGCGTTTATTTTGCCTGTTTATAAAGAAGATCTTGCCCGTTTGGAGTGAATAGAGTAACCTGATTGAAGAAAGTCCGTTGAGAGATTTTCTTAGGAAACCCTGTCCCTAAGAGATTCTTCTGAAACTGCGTTCAACTAATTATTGAACAGCCTCTGAAGGCCCTGACCTATAGAGAGGACGACGAAGTCCTAAAAATTGGTGCTTTCTGTCAGGTCCTTCCAAGACTCCTGGTGAAGTTTTACCTTCAGTATGAACAACTCCAGCGAAGACAGCCCTCCCAATATGGAGGAGAATATGAGCTTAACCCAATGGGTTACTGTCAATAATCATAATGTGATGCTACCTCAACCGCAAGAACTTGAGTTCCACACAACCATTACCTTAACTATCCCAATTCCTGATGAATTCATCTACCAAAATCAGGCTCCTGAATCGCACAAACAGTTTGAGAGCTTCTAGGCAAAGTTGTAATCCCTGGTTGTAGAACTAGTCTTAGCGATTCTACCTGGACTATTCAAATGCGCTTATTTTATTACTCAGCAGAGCTTTCAAGCAGTGACATAGGAGTGGCCCGTACAGATTAATACTTCCAACGATTTGTACATCCTGCTTTACACCAAAACATTCAGTTGCTCGCACTCCACAACATGGAGATGCAGCTACAGCTAGGATTGACCCACCAGATTCACACCAAGCTCCTTGCGTTATTTAGCGCCGCCTCAAATTTTGGCCAAGATAATTGGGAGGCCATTTTGAGTAACCATCAGGAAATCTACAACATCCAGCGCCACCTTGCTCAAATTGACACTAGATTCATCCAATACTTGCAGAATAAATTTTCCCAGCGGATGGACCAATCAACCAGTGGTATGGATCAAAGAGTGGAACGCGCTTTATCCATCCTCCTTGGCCAAATTACTGAAAATTACCATGCGACTGATTTTTGATTTGTCAATTTGTTTGGCTGCGTCCAGCAGCTGAGTGAACAACTTGCGATG
Source organism: Massospora cicadina (assembly GCA_022478985.1). Taxonomy (NCBI): domain Eukaryota; kingdom Fungi; phylum Entomophthoromycota; class Entomophthoromycetes; order Entomophthorales; family Entomophthoraceae; genus Massospora; species Massospora cicadina. The sequence continues at coordinate 38,252 of JAKSZP010005378.1, read as the reverse complement.
ATACCAACTCCAAAAGTTATGGTGCAACATGTGGCCCCCAGCGGAACAAGAACCAGTGGGGAAGGGGAAAAGGTCCCCCTGGACCTGGAGGTCCCCAAAGTCCTCCAGGTGCTTCCTCACCTGCCTGATCCTTCAACGAAGACCATAAAGACTGACTTAAGGCCCTCAAGTGACATCTGTTATTGGTGGCCCAAGGTGCCAAGGTGACTATCAAGGGGAACATCTGGATGCTGATTTGACCTTTCCCGCCTTGTACAACCATTATGTGAAGATTACAGGTACCTGCGCCAATAAGGTCGTTTCCCAAAACCAAGCAAATCGTCATATTGAGTGAAGAATATCAAAATTTCAAACAATCAAAGCTAAACAGGATGCACTCTTTAGGCAGTTAGCCTAACAGTCCAAAGAGATCAAGAGTCTACGCCAACTTTAAGATTCTAAGGCTCCCCTAAAGCACGTCAATGAATGCTACGCCACTATCTAGGACAAGATGGATGAGATACGCCATCAGTTTGATAGGGCTATCCCACACATTGATAAAAGCACCATGGAGCCCACTGTCTCAGAGCGCCCACTCTCTCCTGCCGTCCATACCCTCTCTGAACCCGTTGTATATTTCAAACTTACCTGTAAGGAGAAGTACTCCCTGGGGCCGAGAAAACCAGTTGTACCTCTATATATATGAAGACGCAATGGAGCCAGCTACTGACTGACAAAAGTGCCAGCATATACAAACCTGTCTGTGTGGCAAGGCATGAGAAATTATGATTCCTTATTTCAAGACATGCACCACTTGGGCAGCCATTAAGGAGGCCCTTATCAAAGAATTTGGCAGTAACTTGACCATCTCTAACCATAAACAGGCTTTCATGTGTATCCACCCAAGATGCGGAGAAACTATATTAGATTTTCAGAACGCTTCTATCATGAAGCACAGGTGTTAGCTTCCTGTGACCATGTTACTTTGGATGATGCCATCTCGTCTGTTATCTTTGCTTTCTAACGCAATAACAACCTAGTACTCTATTTCCAGAACGCCAAAAAGATGTTCAAATCCATCCTCAAAATTAAGGAGTCAATATTGGAATTGCCCGAGAATGAAGTACACCAAGCTCCAAATAAAAGGAGTTGACCCAATATCCATGCTGTTAGGCGCTTTCAGAGATGAAAACTGCATTGTAATCCATGCTGATATTGCGTAATCTTTGGCCACCAAGAAAGTTCCTGTTGGAAGAAGCAAGCTGATGAATCAGGAAAATTAGAGTCAGCTTAGAGCACAAGGTACCCTATGATGATGATGCAACGGCTCAAACTCAACCTCATATCATTCCATGTGCAGAGTGTTATGTTCTGGAGAAACCTGATGAATTGGACGTCTCAGGTTCCACGATTCCGAAAAAACTTTTCTTCCTCTTACACTGCCATTTCTGATCTGCTCCCTCCTGGAAAAGTACCATTTAATAATTACCCCACTTTGGCACTGAAGTTACCCGAGTGGAGGTCATTGTCCACAAGGTGAAAACCTTGAATATCATTGACACTAGCTCCCCTGTCAACTTCTCGTCCTCTCAACTGGTTAAAAAGATAAAAGTTGCACTAGATCAGAATAACTCCCTCAACTATAGAATTGCAGGACCTCATTGTACCCGCTCCCTGGGAGCCTACTCCTCCTTGCCTCTTTGATTTGGCTCTCTGGCTGTTACAGCGCCATTTTATTGGAAAATGATGGTGATGACTTGCTATTGGCACCCAGTTCCTAGTTGAATTTGATACTCTAAGAAGTCGCAAAATTTGTGTTTTTCTATTTTAGGTTACCGCGTTCCTCTGGTTGTGATGGTTGTTCCTAAGGTGAAAGGGAAGAGGAAACCCCAATGTTGCTTACTTGTATACCTGGACCACAATGAACGGCTAGAATATTGGGTTATTGGATCAAAGACCAGGATGCCACCTACCCGTGCATAAGTATGAAAGAATCCCTATAGTTGCACTTGGCTGAATAGTCATACTGCCTAAGTTGCAGATACTAGTGGTTACTGGTCTCCACGTTACCATACGCCAGACCACTTATTGAAGATTAAAAGAGAGAGTAATCCAGTTAAAGAAGAACCACTTACTTGTCCTGGAGGGCTGGATCCCGCTTACCTGGGTCCATTAATTGTCCTAATGGCCAACTTTACTGATTGACTAATGCAGATAACTCGGAACTGGCCCATTGCATATGTACAGATATTGCCTTTCAACCAAATTGAGTCCATCCGAGGATGTGGAGACCTGCAAGACTTAAGAATGTGCGAAAATGTTATGATAGCCCAAGTCAAGGTGGAAATTGGTGACTCACTTACTTGCAAACAGAAACAACAGACTGACGCCCTACTCAAAGAATATGTTGATATAATCTCCACTGGGCCAGAGGATTTTGAGATGATGAAGGGGGTGCAACATCATCTCTTTCTGCTAAGCATCACTTTTTAAAATCAATTCAGCCTGAAATTTAGCTCCACTAAAAATATTTACGAAAACTATTAGCAAAAATGGCGGAAACCCCGCAAAAGAACCCGCAGGCTATGCCAAACGAGCCAGCACCACCCCAAACGAAGCAACCCTCGGTTGCCCACCTCAGGGTCAACCAGAATCACCCGCTCTTAAGCAGCAGCCATGAAAGCAGGAACCACCCCCAACCTGGAGCTACTTCAACTAGCGCCAGTTCACCTGATCGCACTTCTGCAACCTGCACGCCTAACAGCTCTGTGTGCGCTGCCTCCCACCAACCCGCTGGGCCCCCTCCAACCAAGGAGGCCATCACCCACGCTGTTTTAATGGAATCTGCTCAGTTGAATGCAACTCAGCCCATCCAGGCATTCACCTCCCCATTGTGTCAGCTAATTCAGCCCCATCTATTATTGCTGACGCCGTGTATTGGCTCCCTCCATGAGGGGCGATACCCAGCTACCTGGCCCCCAAACCTTCAGATGTAAGGTTGGATTAGCCGCACATTCTGGTTCACTAAGCACCAAATTGGGACAATCTACTCTTCCCAATGAGGATTCAAATGGTTCAGATTTTGGAACTTCACACCAGTTCCAATCTCAACCGTCCCATTTAAACCCCATAATCGGCACTTCTCAAGTCAGCACTTTATCTCCATATGCTGAAAACGACCAATTCACCAATCAGCCAGTGAGTTTTGCCCACGAAATCACATCAAATACTCGGGCTGAATTTACCCAAACTGATTGGGATGGTGATGAAACAACTCCTTCCTCCCAATTGGCTAGAGTTAATTCTAATCTGGATGGGCCTCCCCAATTTAGCGAGGCCCAACAAACCGCCCTTAATTTAATATGACGCCAGCAACTGCTGTAACATTCCAGCAACAAGGGAACTCCGCAAACTTGTCCAAACCACCAGCTCACACTCAACCCGCAATTGCAGCCCAAAGCAAACACAAACGTACCAAAGGAGCCACTGGGGCGTGGCAAAAACCTCTGGCACCAACGCTACCCAAATCTGATCCCCGTGAAGTGGCGTTTATTGCTGATGATAAGAAGAAATGGGCCGAAACTAGAGCGCAAAAGCTCTACCTCGCTCAACCCTCTCCCACGCAATTCGCCTTTATTATGGGCATAACCCTGTTGAATTCTATACAGAGGATTACTTATCATACTTTGCAGCGATTGAGGAGACATTCCCAATTAACACCACCATCCATGAATCAGTGGAGGGCCACTACATTGATGTGGGCTTCACTGAAGCTGCCCTTGCTGACCATGCTGCCACCCTCCAGGTAATTATTCCAAGCGGATCTCTTCGCATCTCCCGCACACGCTCTCACCTGGAGAAAATTTCATGGGTTACTTTTTCCAACCTACCAACGATTGTTGATCCTGAGTCTCTTAAACTGGCACTCCATCGTGCTTTAATGGAGTTTGGGTCTGTTCTTTCAGTGGACTTTAGCGTCCCCTCTTACTATGCTCCCACTCAAAGAGCTCGCACTGCTAGGGCGTCGTTCATCCCCTCCCCACTGTATCCCGCAACATTGAGGTTATTCCTCGTGTGGCGGTAGTTGGGGTATGCCCTGAGATCTTTTTGTCGACCCTGATCAGGCGCGCCCCCGGTGTTCATGGTGTAACGCCCTTGACACTTGTATAGTGGCTGCACAGCTCGAAAACAAGCCCTATTAGCCACCACCCAGGGGCCTAAACCAGGCCAAAAACGATCCCAAGTGGCCGCAGCAGCAATCTCACAACTCACACAATGGGTTCCCGTTCAAGACCTGTCCCCTGAGGCCTTACGCCTAGCAGTTGAAACATCTAACCCCACTATTGGTATAGGATACCTTCGCGCTCATGCCCCCTTCCAGTGGGCACCCACTCCAATCTCCCAGAGTCAACTCCCTCTCTCACCGAGCGCAAGGCATCTCCCACAGGGTGCCCCTCGTCAGCCACCCCCACCAACCCCCACCAGCGATTTATCGCATCAACCCTCAGCTCCCAATGGAGCTATGCCCACCAGCATGGACTGGCAACCCGCGGCCTGCGGTAGAAGTGCCACCTCAAAGAGTCCTACCCCAACCCCATAGTCCATTTCGCGCAGATCCTTTGCAGTGTTGGAGGAAGTGAATATGGACTCAGACTCATCAAATGGGGACACCGCGGAGGTCATCATTGAGCACCCTCAGGTCCTTCCCCTGAAACGGAGCGGGGGCAGCATCCTAGGCTGGCTTACTGGGTCCTCCGCCCCCCACCCTCTCCTTCCCCTCAGAACCCTCGACGCTCCTCACGGATTGCAGCTAATAGTCACGCTAAAGGACTCAAAACTAGCCGCCTCACAGCAGCAGGTTTAAGCGCTGGCAACCTCCCAGAACATGGAGGGGAACAGCTATAAGTCCCATAGCAGCACCCTGGCCCTGCAATCCATCAACGCAAATGGGTTGTGGGACTTTAAGCGGAGAGCCCGCCTCCTCCTAAACTTCAGGTCAGCACAAAATTGACATCGCTGCTGTCCAGGAGCCCCATATCCTCCCCCACGAACACTATGCATGGAATGAACAGTTTGGAGGCAACTCCTTCTGGACAAACCATGCCGCCCTTATTGTTTTGAATCCCCGGGTTAAAACCCATTCTTTTTCACAATATCTAGGTGGCCGCCTCATACTGGCCAAACTCACCACTCCTGACTTCTCCTTTTTCGCTGCAAGCATCTAACTGCCTAATGCAGGTCAGGAGCAAAATCAACTCTTGGAAGAGCTCGTCCAACTCAATCTCCCACGGAATACAGTCCTCTTAGGAGATTTCAACACAACCATAAGTCGCGTCCGTGACTCTTACCCCCTGCAGCAAAGGAACGCCCTGGATCAAGTCGCCTCCAGGATTTCCTTCGCCTGAGTGGCTTTATAGATGTGCTTCCACCCTCCGCGTCTGGCCTAGGTTGCATGACTAGGATCCAGTATGATGGAGGAGCTTTCCAGTCAGCGTCACGCATAGATATGGCACTGATTGTCCCCCTGCTGATTGGCCGCGTCTCCTCTCTCATCTCTCGTGACAACCATCTGAGTGATCACAGGTCACTCACCGTTGTCCTCATCACCACACTTAGACCGTCGCGTAGGTTCTGGCCTAGGGTTGCCCCAGCTCTTCTCAACAACCCCTTCACTAAGGAGAAGCTGTCTATGACCATCCGGGAGACTCTCACCTCCCCCCACCCCAACTGCTTGACCATAAGGCTAGATGGGCGGTGACCAAGGAGGGCATCACCCGCGTTGCTTACAACTGTGCCAAAGCCCAGATGACTGCAGCTCGCGCCAGAATCAAAAGGGCGGAAGCCAGAATCAGACATCTAGAGCGAAACTGCCAGCCTTCGCCCTCTCCCAGATGGTTGGAAGATTGGGAAGCGGCGCAGGAAACACTCCGCTTGGAGCTCACACTGCAGGAAGAACGGGCAGCAAACTTTACAACATCTCGTTACTATGCTCAATGGGAACGCCCCACCCGCTTCTTCTTTCAGAAACAGAAAGCCCGGTCAACAGCCCAGGATATTACTGCACTGAATATTGGCACTACAACCACTTCAGATAAGGAGGAAATTACGCAGGAACTACACCGCTTCTACTCCAGCCTCTTCCATGCCACCCAGGTGGACCCATCGGACATCCAAGACTTCCTGTGACGGACTCCAGAGCCGCCCATTGACCCACGGGCTGATGAGGCTCTACTGGCGCCTATTTCCATCCATGAGGTGATGGAAACCCTTCTGAAATCCCCACGGCTTAAAGCCCCAGGCCCAGACGGAATACCCTTCGAGGTGTACCTTCTGGAACCTGCAATGATAGCCAGAACCCTCCGCGACCTCTTCGCTGCACTCTTGGTGAATGGCGAGGTCCTCCCCGACTCCAGAGGCTCAATCACGACTCTCATTCACAAGAAGTCAGACCGTGAGAACCTGACGAACTGGCGCCCCATAGCGTTGATCAACACAGACCACAAGCTCTTCACGAAGCTTCTGGCCAACCGCATCACCAAATGGGTGTCACCTCGCCTCTCCCCATCCCAGCACGGTTTTATTCCGGGGAGGTCGTTATGGGACAACTATAATGACCTTCACGTGACTTTGACTGCTAACTCTCGTAAGTTGAATGGCTTTGTGGCTCTCCTGGATATGGAGAAAGCATATGATCGGGTAGCCTGGAAGTATATTGATGCTTCCCTGGCCCGCTTCCATCTCCCACCCGCAGCTAGGCGCTGGATATCAGCGCTCTATGACCAGCTCCACACCAGAGTCCTGGCGCCAATGGGTTTTACAGTGGCAGTACCAGTTGGACAAGGTCTCCGGCAAGGGGACCCCCTGAGCCCTATCCTTTTTAACATCACCCTTGACCCCCTCTTGGCCTCCTTACAGGACAAGCTAACAGGGATTCTGGTCCCAGGTAAAGCCCCCACACGCACCATGGCATTTGCAGATGACACTGCCATTGCATTTGGCTGCCCTGGGGATGTTGCCCTCGCTGCTGTGACCATTGAGAGGTACACCAAGGCGTCCAACGCCATGGTCAACACCTCTAAGACAACAGTTGTACAGGTCGGCTCCCCCACCTTCCCCCCACCATTTGGTATTGAACCTGCGCGCGGTACCTTCCGTCACCTGGGCGTTCTCACCAACCAACAAGGAGTTGCGCTAAAAGACAATGAGGACTTGCTCCTCGCAGCAGTTAACTCCAGGATTGCCAGCTGGAACCGGCGGCACATCACCCCCCAGGGTCGAGCTCTGATGGCCAATGTGTTCCTCCTCTCCAAAGTCTGGTTCCTAGCGCACGTCTGCCCATTCACAGATGCCTTTTATACGCGGCTCAATGTACTCCTCCGCTGTTGGATCTGGGGCTCAAACCATCCACCAATGGCCCTCTCAACCCTTGCCCGACCCTGCAATGAAGAGGGCCTAGGGCTTCTGGACACGCAATCCCACGCCACCACAATCTTCCTGAAGTTCCTATGGCCGATTGTCTGCTGGGACGCGACCCCATGCCCCAATGGGCGCCCGCCCTCCGCCAGTCAGTGTCAGCAGCTCTGGGTCTTCCTAGAGCATCTCTGACCTCATTAGGGGAGTGGTTCACAAACCACCCAGGCCATCGCCTAAAACCATCCTCATCCCCCTACTGGAACCAGGCTCTCCTTGCCCTGAAACGAGTAGGCGCGCGGATCCACCATGCCTTCCCATACAGAAGGGATGGCCCTGGCCTCAGCCCCCATCACCATGCAATTGTGCACAATGGACAAGTTGTCACAACTCGCCTCAGCCCCCAAGATCGTCCTCCCATCCGACCAAGACTCCTTGAGCTCCTCCCTCCCTCCATGAGATTTGACCTTAAGGAATTGTGGAAGGACGTCTATCACCCCATCCTGTCAGAAAAGGTGTCCAACATCTTATGGAGGGTGCTCCACTGTTCATACAGGACAGGGGACCGGACTGACCCTACCTTCCAGCACTGAAGCTGCCCCCGCTGTGCGGAGCCTATTGACTCCCACCTCTATCGTTTTTTCACCTGTCCAGGTATTGCTGCATTTTGGCCAAAGGCCCGCGCGCTCCTCCAAGCTTAGCCCTGGTCTGGACACCATGTGCAAGACCTCATGTTCGAGCAGACACTGCCTGGTTGCCACCGACCCCTCCATGTCCTCGCCTATGCCACAGCCATCTGGACCATCCATAACTCCTTCCTTCGTGCTGCCTTTGACCAGCAGGTGTGGACCCTTCCACACATGATCACCCACTTTCAGGTACACTTTGAGATGGCCCTGAAGGTCTGCACTATGTCGCCAACCCTCCCCCGCTCAGTTGTCACTGCAGCACGGCTCTAGAGCGCAAACCCCCTCCCTTTCTCTATGCCTCCTCCCTCCCCTTCCCTCGCCTCAGGCTCTTAGGAGCCCTGGCGTAATTCAATAAACATTGATGAATCCCCCCTTGGGTTGGGACCATCTAGTACTAAAAAAAGGGTGTGCAACATCAAGTGCTGACTGGCGATTCCCCTCCAATATGCTCCTAACCCTATTGGAAGTCTAAAGTTGAGGAATTCAGGTTTCAAATAAGTTGACCCAACTATTGGACGCTGGGTTACTAAAACCATCCCAGAGTCCCTAGGCTTCGCCGTTGTTTCTTGTGTGGAGGAAGGACATAGGGCATTGTGTAGTAATGGACTACCGACTTCTGAATGTCATTACCTGGAAGGATAGCTAACCATTACCTAGGATTGAAAATTCTTTACGCCTTTTAGCCAGGTCACATTTTTTGTCAAGAGAGTGTCTGTAACTCTCTTGTTCCCAGCAAGGTGATGTGGGATGCAAACCCACATTGCTAGGGAACTAGCCGTTAAAAGAATGGAAGATGAGGCACCTAGAATGGTGCTTGAGCAAAAGGTAACCCAGGCGAGGGTATAAAGCACCACACATGAAACCAGGTAAGAAACCTCCCAATCTGAGTAGACACCAAAGGGGAGTCCATCGTCAAGGGTAATTGGGCGCTAGTAGACTTGGGTGTCTTGGTCTGGAGGGGACCTAAACGGCCCAGGAAAGCACCTGGGATTTGGGTAAATGGTGATAATAAGTAGAGGCCCACATGGTTGGAGACCTCCCTGAAGAGGTCCACCACCAAGTTCACCAAAGGAACCACTGAAAAACGTAAAAATAATGGGTATAATTTATTTAAGAAAGTCAACCAACAAGGAATGTTGGTCGCAAAAACATATTTAAAGTGGGCTGGGGAGATTCAGGTTCTGCGGAAGTGCGCCCAAGCCTTGACACTCCAATAAACAGATGCTTCCGTCCGTTTTAGTAGAATACACTAAAAGTTCCTTCACTTGAGTAATCAACTAAAGCCATATTTTACCTGAGCTTAAAATTTCATAGCTTGAGCAGGACTCAAACCCTTGCTCTCCAACCAATCGAATTGAACTGTCTTTGTTTATAATGTAAATTGTCCATTTTAGTGCCTGAGCCGAGATAAGAGGCTGGGCGTTTTACACCCTATTAGTATCAACATGGGAATGCTTGGCTTGCACCCAGCGTTGATCTAAGCTGTGTTTCAGGTCAGGAAGAGCCTGAAGTTTCACCTTATGGGCCTCCTGTCACTCAACCCTATCTTTAGCATTGGTTCCTACTATAAAGTCATCCAACCATGACATTACCCTCTCCTCCTTTTTGGGCTCCACCCCTCCAGGGGCGTTTGTTAAGGAGAAGTTTTTATGTGCTGGTGGCAACTTCATAGCAGCAACAGCCGGCTTTAGCTGAGATCCTGCAGCCTCAGGAAAACGATTATGGAAGGATTTGATCAGGTCTTGAGCATGTACACAATCCCATGCTGGCACCCAACTGTTCTCTGCTGCGTCAAACCCTTTCCAGGATACCAGGTACTCAAGGCATCGCTTAACCTGGCGGGAGGCTACTATTTCATCCACTTCCCATTCCGGTGCCCCATCCACAAGATAAGCTATGGGAGTCACAGGAGGAGAGCCCTCAAACAATGTCAACTTGCTTTCATGAAAGACAGAGAAGATCCAAAACGCAGAGGGAAGATCCAACTGGTATGAGGCATGTCCCACCTTTCTAACTATACGGTAAGGACCAATCCTCTTTGGACCCAGCTTTTTGCATGGCTGCTTGATAGGGATGTTGCGAGCATCAAGCATCACGAGATCCCCTTCCTTGTATGCTGGACCCACTCGGCGTTTTCCATTGGCATTCTACTTATAAACCAGCATAGCCGCCTCCGAACTTGTGGACACCCCCTGATGAACCTTCTTGATAGTCTTGGCAAAGTCCAGCACCGCTTCCACTTTAGAACCACAGCTGGGCTCCATGTTAAAATCTGGGTTAAAGCCATGGTTATCAAAAAAGGGTGAACAACCAATTGATGAATGCAAAGTGTTGTTGTAGCTAAACTGGGTCATTGGAAGGTGAGGAACCCAATCAGAATGGTCTGCGGTGGTGTAACAACGCAGAAATTGTTCCAAGCACTGGTTCACTCGCTCAGTCTGCCCATCTGATTGGGGGTGATAAGCAGTTGAACGCCAGGGGCGGATCTGAAGAGTTTTACACAACTCTTCCCAAAAGATGGAGGTGAACTGGGGTCCCCGGTCACTAATGATTTCTTGAGGAACCCCATGAAGCGCAAATACATGGGCGACAAAGAGCCTGGCCATTTAGCGGCAGTTATAGTTGTTCTGCAAGGAATAAAGTGGGCGAACTTTGTAAAGAGGTCCACCACCACCATGATTGCATCATACCCATCTGAAACGGGTAACTCCACAATGAAATCCAATGATAGGGAGTTTAGGGCCCTTCAGCCTTTTGGACTGGTACCAGCAACCCTGCTAAAGGTTGCTGATTGGGTTTCATTTGATTGCAGATCAGGCAATCTTTACAATACCGCCCTACCTGAACAGTCAAGCCCTTCCAATTGTAAGTGCGCCATATCAACTCCAAGGTCTTTGCTTTTCCAGGATGACCAACGGTGATTCCGCCATGATGGTCCTGGATGATCTCCAGGCACAGTGGTACAGCAGGAACCCATAAACGCCCCTGAAACCACACCATCTCATCCTTCACGTGATAACCGCTGGATAAGTCCTCCTGATTCAGGGCGCTCTTAGCGAGAACAATAGCATATTTGGCTGATAACGGCTGAGAAAGAACTACCTTTCTAAACATGCTATACTCTGCTGCATTTTCCAAAGGCATGAGCGCTGGCGTATGTACCGTGGACTTAGGAAGTTGAAACAGAATCATACTCGGTGGAATCATCAACTGGATGTTGTGAATCTCTACCTCCTTTGGATTGGGAGCCAAAGCAGGGTTGTGGCTCAGAGCATCCGCCAAGCCGTTCTCCTTGCCCTTGGTGAACTCATAGGAAAATGTAAATAGGGCAAGGGTCTCATGCCAACGGGTCTGACATGGGGTTAGAACATGTGGAGCACAGTAGTACAACAGGGCTCAGTGGTCTGTGCATACCCGGAATGGTTGGGAGGAGCCATGTAAGTGGTGACGCCAATAAATCAGCGCCTCCACCACTGCTAATAACTCCTTGTCATACACGGCGTAATTTAACTCATGCAGAGACATTTTTGTAGAAAAATATCCTATGGGATTCTCGGACCCATCTTCACCCACCTGTAACAGGGCAGCTGCAATGGTGAAGCTGGAAGCATCTGAGGACACAATGAAATCCTTGGCAGAGTCAACATGGCGAAGGATGGATGTGGATAGCAGGGTGCACTTCACTGCTTGAAAAGCATCCTCCAAAATGGGGGACCACTGAAGCACCTTGGAACCGCTAGCCTTATATAAGGGAGCCGCCACCTCAGGAAGATTGGGAGTGAACTTCTTAAGGAATGTACACATCCCCAAAAAGCTCCTCAGTTCCTTGACAGAGGTGGGGATAGGCCACTCACGAATGGCCTTATCCTTGTCTGGAGTTATCATATGGCCCTGGTCAAAAACGACGTTGCCCAGAAAAGTAACCTGGGACTTGAAGAAAACACATTTACTAATATTGAGGGTAAGGCAAGCGGCCCTTAATCTCTCCACTACTTGTTGAAGGTGTACTGCATGTGTCTCATGATTGGGGGAAAACACCAGAATGTCATCCATGTAGGCAACCGCACATACCCACAACAAGTCTCCCAACGCAGCATCAATGCGGCGTTGAAAGATGGCAGAGGCATTCTTAAGACCAAATGGCATAACCCAGAACTGGAAAATCTCTTTTCTGGATCAGAATGCGGTTACCCACTTCTGGCCCTTCTTTATCCGGATTTGATTGAACGCGTTGAGGAAGTCCAGCTTGGAGAAGACCTTGGGCTTCTCCACATAGCGCGCAATCTGGGAATCTAAATGGATGGGATGGAGGTTGGGTACAGTCACATTGTTTAAGTTTCCATAATTGACACACGGACGTAAAGTTCCATCAGCCTTCTCCAAAAAGAGCAGTGGGAGCAAACAGGGGAGGTACGCTGAAAGATGGCACCTTTGACCAATTTCTCCTTCACCCATACATCTAAAACCTCTTCCTCCCGGACAGTCAATAGGTATATGGGGGAAGAAATATGCACCAGATCCACAGTAAGTTTAAATTCACAATCAAACTCGGAATGTTCTGGTAGCATACTATCTGAAGCTGCATCAAAAGAAGATGCCAACTTCTCCAAACAGGAAGGTAAGGAAAGTCCCACAGTGGGCTTCAGCAAAGGGGCAAGATATGAACTGGGAACATTGGGCCAATGGGGTAATTTCCCCGGGGCGTTATCCTTAGACAAAGGAACAATCAACTGGTGACCGTTTGTCAAAGACAAGGATAAAGTGTTTTCTTTCAAATTAGTTCTGATGTCAAACTTTCGCCACCACTCAACACCCAAAATGATGGGAAGCATGAGGTTCTTGATAGCTTGAAACTGGTCAGAAAATAGATAAGAACCTACCTGGAAATTGACTGACTCCATGATGTTTAGTGTGGGGATACCTTGAGAAGCTCCACCTCTAACCATACCACCTAGTGAATAACTCAACTCAAGGTAGTCAGCAAGGTTTTGGTCAATAAAATTATTCAAGGCACCAGTATTCACCAAAATAGTTGTGCTGAACTTTCCATAAGAGGATGTAAGGGTAGCAGTCAACAAGAAGTATCCAGAATGGGATTTATTCAACGCAGAAAACGCCATCAACTCACCAGAAAATTCTTCCTATGGCTTGAACAAGCCATCAGGGTATGTTTTAGAATCATAGAAGGGGGAAGGATAATGGGCCACTCTTACTACTGAGGCCACATATCCTATCACACCTTCTGCAGGTGCATATACATCTTTATAAGTGTGACAAAGTTCCTTTTCAACTTCCTGAGAACCCCTAATCATGGTAGGGGTCAAACGAGGGTTCTCAGGAGTAATCTGATATATGGAAATGGGGTCCTCATACAGACCATATGAGCAGATAAACGTTTCAACTTTGGGATAAATTGCTCACGTTATAAAATGCGTTTTTTGGCTCGAACAAACCCCCACTCGTTCTAAGGGTTTGGTGTGCATCATTATCCAGGGCCATCACCCCCAAGCCCAGAGCCAATGCCTCAGCATGCACCTCGGAAACATGTTGGAGAAAAAATGATAACAGAATCATTTTTTTGGTTAAATTTAGGTTCAGACCCTTCGATGTTCCCTATTCCCCCGAGATGGGGAGGAAATCAGTGGAAAGCATCTCCCAATTCAAGGAAATCTCACTAGTTGAGGACGCAATATTTATAGGGATGACCATGGGTGATATCATCACGGCGGAATCATCTGAAACCTTTAATTCATTCTCAGGGCTAGACCCCTGTACAGTTCCAAATTTAGATGAAGTCAAAGGATTAGAAGGATGATATACCTTCATTTTAAGAGGCGCGCGCGACTTTTTGGTTCCCATATTTATATGTTTTGATCCAATGACAGCCAAATTACCTAGCCCCTTCTGGGTTGGGGCGGGGAAACTACCCAAAAGGGTTTTGAGAAGATGATCGCGAAAAGTCTGAGACCACCAGGTGCGAGCAGGAAGGGTGGACACTTCCCATTTGGTAATTGCAAAAATAACGCTGAGATGTATTAATACAAAACCTAACAAGAAACTGTGGTGAGCACCATCGTGGCAGTGATAAATAGCCAGCACACCCAATTTACTAATATCGGAAGTCCCACACAAATAATTCATATGCTCATATAATAAAAAGGTTAGTCGACTAATGTCAAGAGAGTGTCTGTAACTCACTTGTTCTCAGCAAGGTGATGTGGGATGCGAACCCACACTGCTAGGGAACTAGCTGTTAAAAGAATGGAAAATGAGGCACCTAGAATGGTGCTTGAGTAAAAGTTTTCCCAGGCGAGGGTATAAAGCACCACATATGAGACCAGGTAAGTAAGAAATCTCCCAGTCTGAGTAGACACCAAAGGGGAGTCCATCGTCAAGGGTAATTGGGCGCTAGTAGACTTGGGTGTCTTGGTCTGGAGGGAACCTAAACGGCCCAGGAAAGCACCTGGGATTTGGGTAAATGGTGATAATAAGTAGAGGCCCACATGGTTGGAGACCTCCCTGAAGAGGTCCACCACCAAGTTCACCAAAGGAACCACTGAAAAACGTAAAAATAATGGGTATAATTTATTTAAGAAAGTCAACCAACAAGGAATGTTGGTCGCAAAAACATATTTAAAGTGGGCTGGGGAGATTCAGGTTCTGCGGAAGTGCGCCCAAGCCTTGACACTCCAATAAACAGATGCTTCCGTCCGTTTTAGTAGAATACACTAAAAGTTCCTTCACTTGAGTAATCAACTAAAGCCATATTTTACCTGAGCTTAAAATTTCATAGCTTGAGCAGGACTCAAACCCTTGCTCTCCAACCAATCGAATTGAACTGTCTTTGTTTATAATGTAAATTGTCCATTTTAGTGCCTGAGCCGAGATAAGAGGCTGGGCGTTTTACACCCTATTAGTATCAACATGGGAATGCTTGGCTTGCACCCAGCGTTGATCTAAGCTGTGTTTCAGGTCAGGAAGAGCCTGAAGTTTCACCTTCTGGGCCTCCTGTCACCCAACCTTATCTTTAGCATTGGTTCCTACTATAAAGTCATCCAACTATGTTATTTTTCTCCACAATAGACCTTGACAGTGAGTACTGGCAAATAGAGCTTGCGCTATATGATCAAGAGAAGTGTGCACATATCTAAAGTGTTGGGGATTCAAATGCAATGACCAAAAATAATCAAAATTGAGATTCAGTATCTCAGCTAATGATATAATAAAAACCCCATCAGAGAAATCTGATTTTCATATAGACTAACAATCAACCCTTCAGAGTTATCAGCCTCCTCTGAAGGATGAGGCTAAGCAATCTGAAGTGGCAATACATCCCAAAAGAAGGTCGATCTCATTTAATAAGAACCTTATCAGATTTGACCATCACAAGTAAAGTAATAATCACAATTTCAGTCACTATTAGGAAATAACTTACCTCAGTTGAAGCATGAAAATTCTCATGAAGACCTACCAAATCTACCCCTTATAAATATTCCTCATTTCTAACTAATAAAGTACACTCTTTTTGTCTTGCGTAGCTCTATTTTGGTCTATTCATAACATAATTAGCATTTCCAATTGGAATCATATATTGCAACGGAACTAATAAACTCATTGAGCTTGTTTCTATCTTCGATAGAGCCACAAAATTAAAAATTTTGTAGCCTTCATAGCGCCTAATATTGTAAATTCTATCGAAATTTTAATACTGGTGCTCCATGCCAGGTCTAATTCTGAGGTTACCTGGTGAAAAAATATTTTCACGACAATAAATATGTCTAGTGAAGAAAGCCCTTCTTCTGAGGAATCAATGAGTATCACCTGTGGGTACACTCCAACAGGCAGGAAATGCCTTCCGCTAAAATCAGTAATCTTTTAATTTTGAGCTTCTATGGACTTGGCCATTGAGGGCCCTGATTAAGATAATTATCAAATTTAATCTGCAGATGTAGAAGAAACGGTCAAAGGCTTAATAAGGGGGCTATCCAGCCTAGTTCCCGTCCTAACCAAGATTGAGTATCTTATATTACAGCTAATATGATGGACTTAAGCAACAGAGCAGTTTTACAACATAACAAAGTCAGTTTTTCTAGAACAGAGCAGTACCTCTGGCAGTACGTGTATACTGCCATTCATCACGTACTCCATATTTTGGGGTTACATCATCTTGAGATCCAACTCCAGTTGACCCTGGCGCAACAATTTTCTTCTCGGTTATCCTCTTTTTATGAGACGGCTTCTAAATTTGGTTGGGATAATTGGGAAGCCATATTTGATAATAGAAGGGAAATTAATGCTATACATAACCATCTGTTGAGAATTGACAATGGTGTTGTGGTTACATTGGCCAAAGAGTATCTCAACAGTTTAGTGATGTTGCTAAATACTATTCATCACTGAATCACTACCCTTGAAGATGATATTACTAAACAACTGGGACATTTGTGGGCGCAACATGAGGAACGCTTTGTTGAACTTGACGGGCTACTTCAACAACTTGTCCAAATTGTGGATACTATTAGAGAAGGTGGACCCGGTCCTGCTGGTCCTCCTGGACCTCTGGGACCACCTAGTTCTCCTTCGGTGACCCCAGGACCTCCTGGTCCCCCCAGCTCAATGCTTTCAATTCACAATTCTAAACCTTTGAGTCTACTAGTATCAAGAGTGCAGGCGTTAGAAACCAAAGTTGAGCCATAGCTCAAGGATGTTTCTTATCTCTAGAAGTCCTTCTGACTGAACTGGATTATTCTCTAACCAACTTATTGGATGAAGTTGATAATGCTATCGTCTATGCAATGCTAACTAAACTATGCAAGAAACACAGTTTGCATTGTTAACAGCTTCCATTGATCAGTTAACTGCTAAATATGGAGTACTCAAGAATAATCAAGAAGAGATGCTCGCTGCAATTTCTAACTTAAATTAAACGCCTGCAAATGACCATCTTACCCAATGGGTTCAAAATTTGCAGGATGACCTCAACCATTCAAGGCAAAAAGTAGACCAAATTCCCACTCAAGTTCATATCCCTGAGTCTAAACCCTCTAAAGCAGATCCAGTCATGTTATTGGGAATACATGTCTTGAGCAATGAACCCACCACTTTAGAACCTACCTTTAAGGATAAGTTTGAGCCGGGTGAAAAAATCATCCATTCGTTTCTATTTGTCTATAAGCGAGCAATGGATGGGGCAACGGATCAAAAGAAAGTTTGGCATATTACTTCTTGTCTAATCCAGTTCACTCAAGAAATTATGGTTCCTAACCTTAAGGTTTGCAATACGAGGGCTCAATTAAAAACCGCCCTTTATGAAGGAATTTGGGAGTAATCAAATCCTATCAATTCAAAAGCAAGCCTTTGTGAGCATCCAAATCAAGCGAGCAGAGTCAATCCAAGATTTTGCTAATAGATTTTATCATGGAGCCTAAACTCTTGCTACGTGTGATCATATTACCATAGATGATGCCATTTCAGCTGTGATAAGTGCGTTTGCTTCTCATACTCAGTTCTCACTACAAAAAAATCTCTTAAAGAAATTTAAGATCTATTCTCAACATCAAAGAGGCCTTGATGGAGATTCCTAATGGTGTGGTACACCTGACCACCACTAGTAATCCTCATTCCTATATCCATGTGATTCCGCCTAGACCCAAACCTAAACTGAAGAAGGAGCCATGCAGCTATTGCGGTCTAGTGGGCCATATGGAAACTCAATGTTGGAAGAAACAAGCGGGAGAGTAAAAAAGAGGATTCAGCATAGGGAGTGAGGCTCCCTATGCTGACCTACCTCCTATGCCTCAATCAAAACCTTTTAACACTTCTAAAGACTGTTACATGATATCCGCTCCTGGTGAACTTGATATCTCTGATGTATTAGCCAACAAAGATACTATTTCTTCTTAAGATTCTGTTTAATCCTCTAATTCACTTTGACCATTTATTACCTTTGTATTTTTAATACCACACTTTGGCACTGATGTGACCTGGGTGGAAGTCATAGTTCACAAAGTGAAAATTTTAGCTATCATCAATATGGGATCGCCCATAAATGTGATCTTGTCCAGGCTTATTGAAAAAAATCAAAGTGGAGCTGGACTTAAACCATTTTCAAGACTATGGAACTGCTGGTCCTTCATACACTAAATCCATGGGAGCTTATTCTTCCATTCCAATGCGCTTTGAAAAGTTGGTTGTTGGCCCCTGCAGTAGCGTTGGACAATAACTTCTATGACTTGCCTTTAGGAACCAAATTTCGCAATGATTTTGATGCAATAATTAGTTTCAAGGACAATTATCATTCTTTAATTGGATATCAAGTACTTTTTATTTTATAAGATGTCCTTAATAGCAAAGGCAAACTTAAACGGCGCGTTACTTAATGGAATATCCTACTTATATCTATCGTCTTGAGTACCAAACTTTTTGGACCTAGGACTATTCAACCCCCTCTTTCACTTTGTGCCTCTGAAGGAATGCCTTTTTACTCCAACAATCTGATTACTATTCCTCCAAAAGCTCAAGTTATAATTGATACTGGAGTACAAGTATTCATGCCAGCTGATCATGTATTAAAGATTTCTTGTAACAAAAATCCCTCTAATTTAGAGGCCTTAACCTGCCCTGGTATACTTAATCCCTCTTTATGATGGGATTTTTCTAGTTTTACTAGCTAATCTCACCTTTTGACCTGTTCAATTGAATTGAAATAACCCTATTGCTTATGTGCGGCCTACTCCTTTAAATGAAATTTTAGTCATCTTGGGATGTGGGGATTTACGTGATTTTGGGTTGTAAGAACCACCTATCATTGCTAGAGTTGACATCGAATTTGAAGATTCACTTACACCAGAACAACATCATGAAGCTGAGGCTCTGATTGAAGATAATGCGAATATATTCAACAAGGGTCCCAAATATTTTGTGCTAATGAAAGATGTGCAGCATCAGGAGAAAACTAGGGATACTTCCCTATTTGAGCCCAGCCCTATTGAAAATCTAAAATTGAGGAGGCTCAGGTCTCAGTAAAATTAAAAAAACTCCTCGATGCAGGGCTATTAACGCCTTCTCAAAGACCTTGGCTTCCCCTCTACTTCTCATTTGAAAAGAGGATGGAGGTTATAGAGTGGTTATGGTCTATCGTCAGCTTAATGCTGTTACCCAAAAGGATTCTTATCCTCTACCTCGCATTGATAATTCATTGAGACCATTATTTGAATCACAATCTTTCTTGGCCATGGACCTTGCTAGTAGCTATTGGTAAATTGAAATGGCTCTGGAAGACTGTCAAAAATGCGCCTTAATTTCTAGTGAGGGGTTATTTGAACCTACTTGTATGCCGCAGGGGCTTTGTAATGCCCCTGCTACTTTTCAAGGAGCCACGGATGTCTTATTTTGGGATTTGAAACTTTCCTGCGTTTTAGTTTATTTAGACAATGTTACTGTTTTCTCTCGCACTTTTAATGAGCATTTGGCTCATCTAAAGGAAGTATTTTGTTGAATGTACCGTGCTTCACTTAATCTAAAACCATCTAAATGTTTTTTTCAAAACTGAGATTAAATCTAAGGCCATAAAGTTAATTGTGATGGGATTTTACCCTTAACTAATATGATACAAGTTATTTTGGACATTTCTGTTCTTAAAAGCTTGCGCGATAGTCAAGTGTTTTAGGGCTAGTTGGCTATTACTAAAAATTCATCCCCCATTTTGCTGAGATTTCGGAGACTTTAGTTTATTTATTGCACAAAGAAGCTCCCTTCCTATGGGAAGAATTGAAGAAGCAAGCTCTCAATCTTTTGTGTCAAGCTTTAGTTGGTGCCCCAATTTTAGCCCTTCACAACTTTTCAAAACCTTTTATCTTATTTACCAATGCTAGTGATGTTGCTATTGGGACCATTCTGGCTCAGCATGATTCCAACCTGGTTGAACATCCCATCAGTTACTATAGTAAAACCCTTTTCAAGGCAGAACATAATTATAGCATTATTAAAAGGGAAAGCCTCGCAGTCCTATCCGCCATCAAAAATTATCGCCCTTACCTCTATGGCAAACATTTCACGAATGTCAAGGATCATGTTTCCTTGAAATGGTTACAACAGATGAAGGATCCTAATGGGCGCTTAGCTAGATGGGTATTAAAGCTCCAGAATTATAACTTTACAAATAACATCGCACTGGAATTATACACCAAAATGCTGATGGACATTCTCAATTACCTATGCTAACTTTATTCACTGCTGAAGAGGATTATATCTATGATATGATTGACAACCCTAAACTCTAGTATCGTGAATCTAAGGATGTTATAGCGAAGGTACAACCCTTAACTAAGAATACTCAATTTAAAGAAGGTTTCTTTTATAAGAAGTTGGGATCTATATGGCTGACTTTTATTTGGACTTCTGCAAGGACTTATACTTTTGTGGAGGCTCATCAAACTGTAGGGTATGGAGCTGTCACTAAAACTTTACGGTGGTTGAAAAATCATTGATACTGGGATAATATGATGGAAACTGTGCACGATGTGTTAGAGATTTGTCTCACTTTCCAACAACGGTGTGGTGGAAATCCGATTTACCAGCACAAAATTGTGGGATCTTCAGAACCCTTTTCTACTATGAGTATCAATGTGGTGGTCCCTCTCCCTAATGTTACTTATGGAGATCGGTATATTATATTAGCTATCAACCATTTACCAAATGGTATGAAGCTGTCTCTGTTTCCATGGTCATCGCTAAGGTTACTAAGTCCTTCCTTTTTAAGCAAGTTTTCACCCGGCATGGTAGCCCAAAAGCTCTATTATCTGATAATGGGACCAACTTTGTTTCTCAGGTGGTATCTGAGCTTACTAAATGAATGGGTACAATCATTCATCTACGACCCCTTACAATCCTTCTACTAATGGTGTGGTCAAATGAGCAAATGGTACCCTCTTTAGCCAAATATCAAAAGATGGCCTCCAACAATCCTAGTAGATGGAATCTCTACCTACCTAGTACAATGTTAGCCTTAAGGTTAGCTACCATTGTATATTTGGAATGTCTCCCTTCAAGGCTCTTTACAGTTGGGATCCTATTCTACCCGCAAGTATACAGCCTATAATTGATGCTGCAACCCTGAAAATTACTAATTTAATTATGAGGAAACTATATGATGAAATCATTTGAGTACAAGCCTTAGCCTCAAGTTCTCTTGATGCTACAACCTTTAAAAGAAGGAACTAGAACCAATGCTAGTCGACATACGTTACCCAATTATCAAATTGGAGATCTTGTACTCTATTATCATCATAGGCCTGGAGGACGGATTCACAAACTTGATACCTTATGGGCTGGTCCTTACCGTATTATTTATCATCAGGGCTTTGAATACTCCATTGCAGCTATTGATACTGGTACTGTTATAAATAGAGTTCATAGTAGGTTTCTTCATAAGTATGTGCCCCCTAGGCAAGATCTTGAGGGGGGCATTGTTGGGGATTCAACTGCAATGACCAAAAATAATCAAGATCAAGATTTGGTGCCTCAGTCTAATGAGATTATAAAAACCCCATCAGAGACATCCAATTCTCAGATAGACTGATGATCAACCCTTCATAGTTATCAGCCTCCTCTGAATGATGAGGCTAAGCAATCTGAATTGGCAAAGCATCCCACAAAAAGTTTGATATCATCTAATAAAAACCTTATCAGATCTGACCTCCACAATTATAATAACTAACAATATTGGTCATAATTTGGAAAGTTCTTACCTCAGTTGAAGCATGAAAATCCTCGCGAAGACCTACCAAATCTACCCCTATAAATATCCTCATTTTTAACTAATAAAATACCACTATCTCTGTCTCGTGTAGCTCAATTTTGGTTTATTAATAACAGAATTCTGTATTTCCGATTGGAATCTATTATTGCAATGGAACTAATAACTTCGTTGCACTTGTTTCTATCTTTAATAGAGCCACGAACTAATAATTGTGTAGCCTTCATAGCGCCTGATTATCGTAATTTCTATCAAAATTATAATAGCAAGTGAGGGCTTATTTAAACCTATTTGCATGCCTCAGTGGCTGTGCACCGCCCCAGCCACTTTACAGCGAGCCATGACTGCCTGTTGAGAGACCTAAGGATGTCATGTGTGCTAGTCTACCAAAATGATGAAACTGTGTTTTCACATATGTTTGACCAGCACTTGGCTCACTTGAAGGAAGTATTTGGATGGTTATTGTCACGGATATGGCTAATAAGAACTAGACTGGGCTCCCAGTCAAGGTGCGCAAGCACCCAGTGGAGGCCCCAGAATACCAGAGGCATAGCGGTCTGGGTGACTAATAGAAGTGGGGATCTATGGAAACGTGAGGAAATCAAACGTTCAGTAACATACCAAAGGCCTCCAAGGCAAACCAGATGGTTGCATTGAGGGCAACCGCGAGTCTTGCGGGGGCAACCCCCAAGAGCGGGAAAGGCAAGGAGGATAATGACTCCTCTAGGGTTCGCGGTTGCTGGCCTTTAGATTCAGATAGGGGGCTTGCGCGTCAGCGGGAGATGGCACAGAGGCCGCCACATTATTGGAAAAAATGGGTGAAGTAATGGTAAACCCCATGAGAGGGGCTGAGACTGAGCTTCCTCTGTAGGGGACGCTCTAGGTTTTCTGGTGGGACGGACCCACAGTAGCAGGGGCGGCTATGGAAGCTAAACCCATGCGCGGTGGGCCAGAAACACCTTGAGGCTGCTCCAACTGGGGTGCAGTTTCAGCGGACTCAGCAACTGAATGAATGGAAGGGTCTCCATTTAACAAACGCGCGGAAACAAATGAAGCAGCGGGTTCATCGTTGGGGGAAGGATGTATTATCACATTTGCAATCTACTGCTGCGTGGTGGGATCAAGCGACTGGATAATCCAGTTGGCAAACATTGGAAAGAGGATTTGGGCAACGGTGTGCTTCATTAGATTGATTGACAAAGTCATTTACAAATGTTATAAAGGCAGATGAAGGCCACGCCAAACTAGGTGGATTTTTTGGATTTATTTAGACAAAAGGCAAAAAGAATGAACCAACAACTGCCCTTGGTGGGGCCAGTTGCCTTTTAAACTGGGCAATAGGCATAGGGAGGGATTGAGGGATTGGTCATTCAAGGAATGGGGAAGGGATTCAGTTGGCTGGCTCAGAGGGGGTAGAAGGCAGCTCCCAATTCTGGCAAAAGCTTAGAAAATTTTGAAAATTTTCCCAAATTCTTGGGGCCAAGCCAAATTGATACTACTGATCCGGGTTCTGAAGACTTGAATTGGCCTGTTTGCATGGCTGGGGTGGTCCAGATTTGCCTTAGGAGTCAGGGGTCCATGGATCAGATTTGTTGCAATTTGAGCCAATCCCACAATTGGGCTGCTCGTATGATCCAAACTTCCTGGATCCATTTTGGAGCAGTAGGCCATATGATCCGAGTCATTAAGAACTAGGTTAGTGATCCGAGCTGTGTTCTGATCTGGCTTCCAAAGCAGGCCAGCCCATACTGGCTCCCCAGTCCAGAAATTACCAGCAGGTCTCCGATGTTGGGAATTGCCATTTCCCTAATTTTGGCCATGGCTTGCCTGGTGAATGAGTGGGCACAGGGCCCACTCCATGCCCCCTGATGTGCGCCATCTCCCTGCAGACCCCTTCTATCAACCTTACCAGGATTGAAGAGGGGGGAAGAGGTGGGAGTGGGATGGCTTTGGTTAGGAAAGCCATCACCAAGCACTCATCTATCACATGGACGAGGTCGCCCAGCTGTGACAGAGGATCCACTGGAGCCTTGGGGCCCCTCTTCGTCCAGAAGGGCTGCTGAACCCTATCCAGTTGCAAGGGCTGGTCCCCAAAACTTACACTACCCTTCCCTTTTTTGACAGGGAGGATCCCATCCCTGGGGGCATGGACCAAGGCATAGTTCTTGTGGCTCTCCAGTAACTTTATGGCCAGAATGGATACAATCTTCTGAGGAGGGCGGGGTGCTTTCTGGTGGGAGGTATGGAATTCCTCTATCAGGTCCTTGCAGTTCATAAAATTGCGCGTGTTCACCCAGCTGTTATAATATGAGGGGTAACCTTTCCAGGAGACCAAGTACTGAATGTATCGGCGGGACCTTTGGGAAGCTACAATGGCCTCCACCTCCGCTTCCTGGGATTCCCCGACGACAATTGGCTCAGAGGATGTTGTCTTATCCCCCTTAAATGGGGTTAGAAGGGAGGTATGGAAGATATTGTGCTGCTTCCAGTGCGGGGGGCAGCCTCAGGTGGTAGGCTCCTTTACTTAAATCCTTCTCAACTTCAAAGGGTCCTGAGAATTTGGCTGTGAGCTTGTGGGTGGGGGCTTTAATGGATAGGTTGCGGGTATCTAACATGACAAGGGAAACAACCATGATCTCATGCCTGGAAGACGCTTCTGATCAGTGAACTTCTTTTAGTCCTTGATGGACTATGTAAAGTGTTCGCGTACCAGGTTGTGCACCTTGCAGAGAGAGCTTATATGTCCTTGGCAGCTGGAACTGCGGAGGAGAGTCAGGGACCAATCTGGAAAGAGGGGTTATACCCCAGAGTGGCCACAAAGGGAGAGAAGTTGGTTGAGGAATGGAGGGAGTTGTTATACATGAACTGTGCTAGGGGTAGGTTCTTGGTCCAGGTGTCTTGCAAGGCCGTCGCGTAGCAGCACAAGTACTGCTCCAGTACCTGGTTCACCCGCTCAGTCTGCCCATCAGACTGGGGGTGGTAGGCAGCGGATCTACAGGGCTTGATGCGAAGGAGGGTCAACAACTCTTCCCAGAACCAGGCCGTGAACTGGGGCCCCCTGTCACTCACTATCTCCTTGGGGAGACCAAACATGGCAAAGACATGGTTGACAAATAAATTTGCAGTCTTTATCGCAGTAATAGAAGAGAGGCAGGGGATGAAGAGTGCAAACTTGGTAAATCGGTCCATGACTACCATTATCACATAAGAACCACCGCAGGTTGGGAGCTCCACGATGAAATCCACTGAGACTGAGGACCATGGCCCCTCAGCCTGCTGCAAATGGTGTAACAGTCCCTTCTTTCCAGAACGATCTGATTTTTCCCAGGCACAGGTGACATAATGAGAGATCCAATTGGGAATGTCCCTTGAGGACCCAGGTCAATTATAAGTTCTCTTTATGAGATCTGCACATTTTTTGATACTGGGGTGGCCGACAGTCTGGTGATGTGATGTTCCTCAATAACATAGCTGCGTAGAGAAGGAGGAACCCAAACCTGATCACAGAACCAGATTGTTCCATCCTGCAAGGTATATGGAGTTCTCTTGCGGCGCATGGACTTTAAGTTAGCCATAAGCTTGATTCCTTCAGGGCAGCAGGTTTGGGAATCCAGGACCCATGGGAGGAGCGGAGTGTCAGGGTCTACATCAGCGAAAGATACAGCAGGGGGAGCCAATGCGAGGATTTGGGAGGGGGCACTACCGTCATAAGGTCTAATGGGTCCTCCTCCCCGTTGGGGAACAGGGAGGGGTTATGGCTGAGCATGTCTGGTAAGACGTTCAGTGGGCCTTTGATGAATTTGTACTTAAAATGGAACTCACAGAGGTCTTGATATGTGCGAGTTTGCCGGTGGCCTAGCTTCTGAGGTTTACATTAGTAAAGCAGGGCCTTATGGTCCATCTGAACGGTAATTTTGTGCAGGGCGCCCAGCAGGAGATATCACCAGTGGGTGAGAGACCACGCCACCGCTGCTAGCTACTTATTTATATCAGCCATGCTTGCTCTGTTGTGGTAAACTTCCAGGGATAATAGGCCACTGGGTGCTCAACTCCCTCGTGCTCCTGAAACAGCACAGCACCCACTGCCACTGATGAGGCATCACAGGCTACTATGAAGGGCCGGGACATGTTGGCATGCCGCAGGACAGGGGCTGTGACAAACACCTCCTTGATATCCTCAAAGGCCTGCTGGCACTTGGGGGACCATTTAGAGGGGGCTTTCTTCTTGGTGAGGGGGTGTAAGGGAGCTGCCAGTTGTGCAATAGCGGGGGAAATTTCCTCAAAAAGGTGACAGTGCCAAGCTAGCTGCGAAGCTGTCTTTGAGTAAGTTGGGGTATGCCAAGACTGAATGGCCTCCAGCTTGCAGGGGGACGGAATACCCACCCTTTAGGACAAGATTCCCTAGGAAGGTAACCTCATCCCTGAAGAACTCACACTTAGAGGGCTTTAAAAATAGCCCTGACTTGTGGAGGGCTGCCACTACTGCTTCGAGGTCCCTGACGTGTTGTTTGGGGGTGGGGGAATGGACCAAAATGTCATCAATATAGGCCACCGCACAAGAGAAACGCAAGTCCCCCAACACATCATCAATGAGGAGTTGTAAGGTGGCTATCGCATTCTTCAAGCCAAACGGTATTACCCTGAACTGGAAAAGCCCCCAGCAAGTGCGGATAGCTGTGAGCCACTCCTATCCCCTCACCACCCTCACCTGATTGAAGGCGTTCACTAGGTCCAACTTTGAGAAGATGCGAGACTTGGCGATGGCCTGTGAGATGCTCTGCTCTAAGGGTAAGGGGTACGGGTCAGGGATGGTGATATTGTTGAGGTGTCCATAGTCGATGCAGGGGCGTAGAGACCCATCTGCTTTCCTGTAGAAAACTATGGGGGAGGCGATTGGGGAAGACTTCTTGATGAGCCACCCCTTCTCTAGCATGTCATCCAGACAACTGCCGAGAACCCTATCTTCTTACTCTGTATAGGGGTAGAGGGGGCAGTTGATATTGACTAGGTCGACTGTCAGCTGGAACATCAAGTCATACTCAGAGTGTGACGGGAGCTTGGATGCCAGGGACATGTTAAAGATGGCCTTATATGGGGCTAGGAAGGAGGGAAAGTCTGGAGGGAGATCAGCTAGGATGGGATCCGGTGGGGCGATGGAACTAAGGGATGTGCCCTGGGGAAGGGTCTTTAGCAAGGGAATCTCACCACTCAACTTGAGGTTTCTGAACAACAAGGAGTTGGTTGCAAGATTGATATGAACTTGTTGGCGGCGCCACCAGCCCACCACCAAAATTACAGGGTAGAGCAAGTCCTGTACCGCTGAGAAATGGTCAGTGAATCCAAAGTCATGAATTAAGAAGTGCAATGGACGTTGGATGCAGTGGGACATCATGGACTCGGACGAGGCGCCCAGGATGGATGAAGCTTCCTCCATTGTTAGGTCCAAGGACTGTGCCACACCAAGATTTGATGAAGTTACCCGCTGCTCCAGTGTCAAGCAGGGCTTGCACTGTGATTACCCCTGACTCTGAGGGAAAGGAAATGGGAAACAAGAAGTATGCTTGGTCCTCTTTATTGGAGTGAGCTAGTGAAAGGGCACCCGAGGAGGGGCCATAACTTAACATCAGGAGAGACTGGCCTGGAACTGTGGGGTGGGGTGCAGCTGATCCAGGGGTCTCTACCACTTCCTTGTCCCACATGGATAGACAAGGGTTAATATGCACATCCGCTCAACTCTCTTCAGGGGGCGAGGTGGGTTCACCCTGGGGGACGATCTCATCACACTGCGCAGACTCCAAACACTGGCGGATGATCTCATCACACTGAGCAGACTCTGAACACTGGGGGCCCAGTGATCCAGCCTCCTGATCTGGGCTGGGGGCCAGAAGTATCATAAGTAAGGGTTCCCCTGGGGGACGTTAACCAAGGCGGCCACTGAGGGGGAGTAAAGGGCAGCTAGACCAGGGGGACGCTTCCCTTGGTCGCGCCCACTAACAGGGGGAGTTATGGTATGGGGTGCCTCGGGGGAGGTGATGGGACACGCAGGGTTGTTCCAGGGCCTGGCCTCAATTGCACGGGCCACAGAAAACGCGACCTCTAAAGATCCAGGGAGAGGATCCCAAATGGTATGGGCCGCCACAGTGGGGTCCAGGGCCACGCAGAATTCGGAGACCATGATTTCAACAGGGATGGTAAATGTTGGAGCCAGGACCACGAAGGTCTTGATCAGGGAGGCCAGGTCCATGGCTACCTGTCCCAAAGTAAACAAGTGGAGGAGGCGCGCTGGTCTTGAAACAGGGTCCTGGACCGCTGAGGTGACAAACACCAACAAGGGGGTGGGGTTGCCCAGCTTGGCAGCAGAGCGGAGCACTCCCTTGACCCAACGGCGGGCATCACCATCCAGGGCGTTGAGAAGGGCCACGCTCTGCTGTGCATCAGAGAGAAGCGGGGACTTCCCCCCATCAGCAGTGAGGCGCACTTGGATCTCTGCCAGGACGCCTAGGATTTGATCAGCCACCTCATTAAAGGGACAGGTGGAACCACCAACCCTGTTGAATTCACTAAATGGTAACGCTCTTCATTGGTGCTTGGTGGGGTGGGGACCAGTTCAGCAGAGCCTGGTGGCAGGCCCGGATGAATGAGGCCAGCCCAGCAGGAGAAGGCCAGGTCACAAAGGGAAAGCACGCTCAAAGTGAGGGCATAGGCCAGCGCATCGCCCATCCCAGCGAGGAGGGCGGAGAAGGCCAAAACTATGGGTCAGTTCATTATGTCACAGATATGCTAAGAAGAACTAGACTGGGCTCCCAGTCAAGGTGCGCAAGCACCCAGTGGAGGCCCCAGAATACCAGAGGCATAGCGGTCTGGGCGACTAATAGAAGTGGGGATCTACGGGAAACGTGAGGAAAGCAATTGTTCAGTAACATACCAAAGGCCTACAAGGCAAACCAGATGGTTGCATTGAGGGCAACCGCGAGTCTTGCGGGGGCAACCCCCAAGGGCGGGAGAGGCAAGGAAGATAATGTCTTCTCCAGGGTTTGCGGTTACTGGCCTTTGGATTCAGATAGGGGGCTTGCGCACCAGTGAGAGATGGCACAGAGGCCGCCACATTATTGGAAGTATGGATGGAGTAATGGTAAACCCCATGAGAGGGGCTGAGACTGAGCTTCCCCTGGAGGGGACGCTCTAGGTCCCGCTGTTGGGCTGGACCCACAGCAGCAGGGGCGGCTATGGAAGCCAAACCCAACCGCGGTGGGCCAGGGACGCCTTGAGGCTGCTCCAACTGGGGAACAGTTTCAGCGGACTTGGCGACTGAATGAATGGAAGGGTCTCCATTTAATGGACGCGTGAAACAAACAAAGCAGCAGGCTCATCATTGGAGGTGGGGCAGATTATTGTGTTTGCAAACTGCTGCCACGTGGCAGGATCAAGCAACTGGATAATCCAGGTGGCAAACATTGGAAAGAAGCTTTGGGCGATAGTGCGCTTCATTGGATCAATTGACAGAATTGTTTATAGTTTTAAAGGCAGACAGAGGCCGCGGCAAACTAGGCGGATATTTTTTAATTTCTTTTGATGAAAGGCAAAAAGAATGAACTGACAACTGCCCTCAGTGGGGCCAGTTGCCTTTTAAACTGGGTGATAGGCATAGGGAGGTATCAAGGGATTGGTCATTCAGGGAATGGGGAAGATTCAGTTGGCTGGCTCAGAGGGGGGTAGAAGGCAGCTCCCAATTCTGGCAAAAGCTTAGAAAACTTTGAAAATTTTCTCAAATTCTTGGGCCAAGCCAAATCAATACTACCAATATGGGTCCTGATGACTCGAATCAGCCTGTTCGCATGGCTGGGGCGGTCTGGATTTGTCTTGGGAGGCAGGGGTCCATGGATTGGATTTGTTGCAATTCAAGCCAATCCCATGATTGGGCTGCTTGTATGATCCAAACTCCATGGATCCATTTTGGAACATTAGGCCAGATGATCCGAGTCATTCAGAACTGGGTTTGCGATCTGAGCTGTCTTTCAATCTAGCTTCTAAAGTAGGCCAGCCCAGACTGGCTCCCTCAGTACATAAATTACTGGCTGGGCTCCAATGTTGAGAATTGCCATTTCCCAAATTTTGGCCATGGCTTGCCTGGGGAGTGGGTGGACCCAGGGCCCTCTCCATGCCCCCCTGATGTGTGCCATCTTCCTGAAGACCCTTCTATCAACCTTACCAGGATTGAATAGTGAGGAAGAGTTGGGAGTGGGATGGCTTTGGGTAGGAAAGCCATCGCTGAGCGCTCATCTATTACATGGGCGAGGTTGCCCAGCTGTGACAGAGGGTCCACTTGAGCCCTGAGGCCCCTCTTCATCTGGAAGGGGTGCTGAACCCTATCCAGTTGCAAGGGCTGGTCCCCAAGATTTACAGTTATGCTCTTCTGCGTTGAAAATAAAGCCCACCAAATGTTGTTTCTTTCATACTGAGATGAAATTATTTGGTCATAAGGTCACCAACAAAGGAATTTGGCCCTCCCCTGACAAGGTGACTGCTATTGAGAAGATGACTCACCCAGCAGTTTGTGTGACATTCAAGTCTTTCTTGGCATGGGTGGATACTACTGAAACTTCATACCACACTTCGCTGAGCTCGCTGAGCCACTAAATTACCTTCTTTTTAAAGAAGTTTTTTTCCAATGGGTGGCCAGCAGTAGTCCTTCAATGTCTTAAGAAAAGCCCTGACTACAGCCCTTATTCTGGTACACCCTGAGTTTGATAAACCCTTCATTCTATTCACTGAAGCTAGCAATATAGCTGTGTGGGCCATTCTGGCTCAACTGGACAAGCCAAGTTGATCTTACATAGCTTACTTTAGTAAGACATTGACTCAAGCAGAATGCAATTACAGTGTAAGCAAACATGTGTGTCTGGCCGTGTTATTGGCTATCAAACATTTCCGCTCTTTTCTGTATGGGAATCATTTCACTTTAGTGACAGACCATGCCTTACTACGGTAGTTACAACATTGTAAGACTCATATGGACGATTGGCCTGATGGGCCCTTTAGCTTCAGAAACATGACTTCTCAATAGGACACCGTGTAGGAATGATACACCAAAATGCTGATAGTTTGTCCTGACTGCCTATCCTGGCTTTTTACACTTCTGAAGAGGACCGTTTCTATGATCATTGCAAACTGGAAGAGCGGAGCCATGAGCCAGGGACAACGCAACAGCGCTTAAAGCAGATGGCTGCTCAGACTCGAGTTAATGATGGATTGTTATATAAGCAAGTTGAGACTCTTGGCTACCATATGTTTGACCCTCTGCTTGTACAAAATCCGCTCTGGAGGCTCATGTTGTTGTGGGGCATGGCGCAGTGAAGATAATCCATTGATAGCTGAGGGACCATTGCTACTGGGAAGGAATGATTGAGAAAGTCCAGGATGTTGTTGACGCTTGTCACAATTGCGCAAATCAGAAGCAACCCAATCCTCCATGCCAACATCATGTCATTGTTCCCACGGGCCCCACTTGCCACGGTTAGCACTAATTTTAATGGACCCCTGCCCACAGTGATGTACGGTCACCATTATATCATTCTCGCAGTTGATCACTTTACAAAGTGGGTCAAGGCTATCTCAGTTGCCTCCCTCAACTTCCAAAGTGACCGCATCCTTCTTGCTAAAGCAGGTCTTCAGTTGCCATGGCAGCCCCAAGGTGCTGCTATCTTGCAATGTTACCAATTTTATTTCCAGTGTGGTTGCCAATCTTAACTCTCTAATGGGCATTTATCATTCTTTCACAACCCCTTATCATCTAGCTACCAATGGAGCTGTAGAATAAGCATACGGTTCTTTAGTTGTTATTCTTTTCAAGATGGCTTCCTCCGATCCTTCAATTGAAATTTATACTTACTAATGGCCTTATCAGCATATCACTTTAGTTATCATTGAATCATTCATGTCACCTTTCCAAGCCCTTTATGGTTGAAACCCGATTTGACCTCAAGTGTGCAGCCTATAATTTAAACTTCCACAACAGAAACCACTAACTTAGCCATGCAAAGACCGGCTGATGAATTATTTAGGTTACAAGCGTTAGCTGCTAGAGCCATGATACTATATAACAAAGGGAAGCTGATCAATGATATGCCCAGTGACCAGTCCTGCCTGAATTCCAAATGGGCGCTTGTCCTATTCTACCATCACTGGCCTGGGGGAAAATCCATAAACTTGATACTCTGTGGTCAAGTCCTTACTGGGTGATCTACCATTTGGGCCCGAATATTCTATTGCCTCTGTGATGTCAGGTGCCATTGTAAATTGGGTGCATGCTATATTCCTCCAGAATTATGTCCTTCCTCAGCAAGATATTGAGGGGGCCTTGTTTGTAATCATGAGAGTTGGACAAGCCTTGGCGGGATTTGAACCCTAACTGAATTTCAACTTGGTCATATAAGATCCACTGATTCAATGAACATTGAGACCGACTTATACAATGAAATCCTAAATGGGTGAAAGGAACTTAACTTCTGATAGGACCCGCCAATTCTAATAACAAAGTCACCAAGTCAGCTGGTGAAGATCTTGCCATTTGGAAGTCCCCAGAATTGGCTGCCCTGGTAAAAGAGAGTCAAACTCAAAGGAAACCTACGCCACCTCCTACCTCGCCAAAGAGTTCACCTTACCCTACTCATTCCCAATTATCACGCCAAGTTCCCCTTTGGAGAACCTGAATACCTTGGCCGCCTATAAATACTATCAAATTTTTATTCAGAAAATTGCCTTCAGATCTCCAAGTTGTTATTACTAATGTATATCTTGCCCGTTTATACAGAAGATCTTGACTTTTTGGAGTGAACAGAGTAGCCTCAATGAAGAATTTCCATGGCAAGGTTGCCTTATGGAACCCTGTCCATAAAGGATTTCACTGGAACCGCGTTTGACTAATAATTGAATAGCCTTCAAAGTCCTTGACCTTCAGATTACAACGAAGTCCTACAACTATATTTTGACAACCAGTGTCTAGGCATTCATCACAGTAACTGGATTCTATCTATCACTATTTCTGAACATTGTCATCTTAAATAGGCGGAAAACGCTGGTGCGTTATCCTAGTGAAAGATGTGTAATGTCAGTATATTCCAAAAATTACTCTATCGCTCTGCTGGCTGGGATTCCTGCCTGACAACTTGATTAACCATAGGAATAAATTTTAGAGTCATCTCTAAAATTTCAGCGAATGACACAGGCAATTTTCTGAATGGTTGTACTTCCTGACTAAATTTTAATGCGTATTGTTGTTAGCTTCTTACGCCTCTATTTGAGCGCAATCACACTTGTGATTTTCTAGTTAACTATGCACTTTAACATGTGTGCCGTACCTTTATAATCTAATGTATGCAGTCTCTATACTCTTCTCTCACTGTCTTTTTAAATAATAATTTTTTAATTAATTTTGTCTCCTTTCTTTTTAAGGAGGTGACCTTTCCATAAAAGTCGTTATTGGCTTTAACATCTTGCTCTACCTCATCCTCTGCTTACATCACCCATTCCATCAAAATATTGATTATCAAAGATGTCAAGTTTATAACATTCTTATTAAAGGTATCTTGTTCCGTCCAAAGCTTCCTTAGTTAATTCTTATAAACCATTGTTGAAGTGGTCTAATATTAAATTTGGCTATAAAATCAACTACCCCCTTTAGTGAGCACCAAATATTAGCTTTTTGGGAGCTGTATATTCTTTCAGGATTGTAGCTCTCTTCAGCTCTCCTGTTAACTGCACAGGTTTCTGAAATGTGCGTCATATGAATTGTTAAAAGTAATTGAATAAAGTAGTTATAATATGAAGACTATTTCTCTGGTTGAATTTCTTATAGCCAAATTAAATATTAGGTACAATGATATATTGATGCTTATCCTTCTAATCTTTGAAGGTGCTTCTGATTGGTAGGGAACTTCTCCCTTTTACTTTGGTAAAACTTAACCTATTATAAGGTTCAGAAATTCTTTTCTCTATTGACGCAGATTCCGTGGAGATAGCAAAAATAGACAAAGGGTTTCTTATCCTTCCACTATAGTTATAAGAGTATAATATACACTAGATGTATGACAGTCTAAATTATTAGAGTATATAATCTAAAAAGTCTCTGTATTTTTTATTTAATAAAATGAAAGGGATTTTATAGGGTAATTCTGCGTCTAACTCTTCTGTTGGCACCCCAATTGGAAACTGCGCCCCGTCATCAATAAAATAACTCTCCAGAGTTGCACCCAACGATGATCTCCCTCTTTATTTTAGTCAGATTCTGCCTCCATCCATCAACGTGACCTCTTTTGGGTTGATTAAAGGAACGTGTCCCACTGCCTTCACAAAACCCAGCGTGTCATCCTTGTTAGGTTATAATATCCTGCTTAGGGAATGGGACTTTTACCCATAAACAGCAGGTTATATACCAAAAGGTTAACTTGCAAGTTGCTTATAACAGGCGTCATAAATTGCCTAGAATTATAAACCTCATTGATGATTGGTAATAAAAACTGAACTACTCATACAAGTTAATTAAATTATTAATAATAAAATAAAAAATAAGCATTTGTTTATTGTCAGGATCATCCCTGACAAAACATTAGCTTTTTAGAAGATTAAAACCCACTGAATTACTAATTATTCATTATGAATATTCCTCCAAACAATAGTTATCATATTTAATTAATAAGTCCCACATCCACTAGCGGGCCTCATCCCCTAGTGGGTAAGCAGAGCTATTATATTCAATAAAGCTTAGTAATATGGATAAATGTCCTAACACAATCCAAACCTATACTTGACCTTCACAACCTTACCTGGGCTTGCAAATGGGATTACCTTCTTAATAGTTTGGCATGTCTTATCTAAGTGGACCATGGCATTAAAAACCCATAAATTCTTTCATTGTTTTTTGAACGTTTAAATCACTGATGTAGCAAAACTCACTGCTTGGTACACCAACACCACCAATGTGATGATGGTGGCGTTTTCCTTTTCTTCATGCTTCTGGAATTTAGCTAATGTCTGCACTAACTGTCTAAGATCTCACGCTGTCAACCTCTTTCTATGGGAAATCCTTGTCCATCCTTGGACTTCACTAAGCTGATCATCTTTGCACGCCATGGTACTACTCCGCCTCAAGCGCAGTTTCAAAGCACTTCTTGTGTTTCTTAGCCCTTACACGATCAATTAGATGCGTTCATCTCCACCTCACCAACCAATTTAGACATATGGATGGTAAATATTCTGGCCAACTAAATGGTAAACCTTAATCCTTGGATGACTACTTTGACCTTGTTCTTTGCATATCTACCACTAAAAAGACTCTGGATGCAGCTTAGTCCGCTTTTTTATTCCTGCAACAGAGTGCCTTTTCTGTAACTAAGTATGACACACGTTTCTGTTCCAAGGCTCACTCTGCTCAAGCTCCCCAAACCCAGCTCCTGCATATGTTTAGACAGAAATAGGACATGTGTTTTATTATAAACCACTGCAGCAAACCATCTTACTGCCACAAAGGAGGAGTAGATATTTCTAGCATCATATGTAGAACTTCAATCGTCTCTTGAGCACACAAGAGAGGTCCTAACTAAAACTCCTAACCTTTGCGACCATCATGACCCTGCTAAAAGCCTAGCTACTTTACGAGTGCTTCACCTATATATGAGTAGGGCCACACCTCTGGAAAAACTTCTGAGATGGTGACGCTGAAGGAGAGGTGTAACCTTGCAACTTGTGCCCAACTCCCATACACCCTATGAATATGAATAAAAATTAGTTTATCCTTTGTCCTAATTGGTTATACCAAATACCTTTTTTAGCACTAGGTGGTCCCAACCATAAGGGGGGATACACCGATCTGGGCATACCAAATATCATTAAGCATAAATTCATAAAAGAAAAGCTACAATTGAATCTGTCAAAACACAGGCGGATACTGATGCAGAAGACAACTTGTGTACCTTGCGTTGTTTAAACTGACTCCGCTTGCTCATCTCATTTGGTGGTGAAGTTACCCTAGCTGAAACCTCCAAGTCTTCGCGTAGCTGGGAAGTCCAGTAGCCAGTTACTCTTCAACAAGACCATAATATGTTTGAGGAACGTTACTGTTCCCTGGAAAATATTCTCTTATAAATATTACTGACTTGGGTTGGTGGCACAAGTACTCTCCATATTTTTATATGTAGTGGTTTAATCACATTGCATCAAGACATAAAATACACGCAGCATTAATTTCTATTCTACACCCTCCAAGGGACCATTTCTAGGCTAGATCACAAAAGTCCTATTATTGGTAGACCTTATGTTAGAGTTCCATAACTTTTCTCACATTCTTGATCCTGATGTTCATTCTTAGCATATGACTTCAGCCCTTTATTTCTCATTTGATTTCTAGGAGAATGTAGTGCCCTTAAGGGGAGTCCTGTGTACTCTTGGAATCCCTTAGCTAAAAAATCATCTGACGTTCAATTGAAAGATATGCTGGTGCACAAATTCATCTGCCCTCCAAGTCTTCAGTGGTTTTATTAGCGCTTCCAGTTCCCAAAGTCAATGGTGACCTACACCCTTAAGTAAGATTCTGAAGACTCTGCACAGTTACTGAGCTGGACCCATAACCCATGTTCTTTATAGAGGGTATCAGTCTAATAATTACAAACAGCAAGATTTTCTCCAAGCTGAAACTTGTCATGGATTTTGCTGATTAACATAAGACTGTGCTTCCATTGTGATTGTGTCACATCCCAAAGGAAGCTTAGAATGCCAGTGGCACAGATGTCCTAATGAATGCAAAAAGAGGTCCTAAAATTCCTGTGAAGGAAGTAAAAATTCATAAATGTACTTAAGGCTCCATAGCAAACCAATTGGCTGCAATGAGGGCAAACACGGCTCTTTCTGGGCAACTAAAGGGTGGAGAGTCATGGAGAACAACCACTCCTCCTGGGCTTGTGGTTGCTGACCTTTGGTAACTGTCTCAAGGTACTTAGACTTGACACCAGGCCGCTGATACTCACCAAACTCACTTTGGGTTACTAACTCATGATTTAAATATTAGAATCTGAAAGAGTACTCAATCAATTTTAATTTATAGGCTGAGTGAGCTTAGTAATAATTCTACGGTTAATAGTTGGTTAAATTCCCATTCATAGTGTAGAGGTTTTAAGGAAGAGTGTTGGTTTACTGATATAAACTGAGGTGGATGTCCCTAAGTATGGGTTTTTTGGAAGATCCAGAGTCTGGAAACTCCTTTGAGTTGGCAGGCGGCTTTGGATATAAAAGGTGTGTCAGAATTGGCTCGTTGTAAAGCCCCATGTTGGCCAGATTGCGCCAAGCCAGTAGTAGATCAATGAGGCGTACTTTGGGTTGTGGGTGGCTTTTATTTGTTGTGGGTTAGAAATAAATTGTAGCATAGTTCTTTATGACTTCCACTAGAGCGCAGCGAGCTGCTGGATTAATGGAATGGAGTACCCGTTCATAGATCATTTAAGCCAGAATGTAGACGGCGGCACGATTCAATGGATTAATAAAAAATAATGAGTCTATGAGGACAACTAGTGGATTCCTCGGAAAAGATTTGGGAAACACGTGTGTTTTTATTAGAATAGGTTTAAATAATGAAATGAACTGATAAAAAATCTAGGAGGGTTTTTGTCTATATAGTAGGAGAAATTATGGTATTAGAGGGTGGCTTAGAAATAGCCTGTGCTGGTCCTCCTCTTTGGCATTTCTATTGGTGACAGGGGAATGGCAGAATGGATTGGAGGTTTAGTTTTATAATTCAAATATACTCAAAAAATTTTGGACAATGGACGCCTTGTATTGTTAGCTGAAGTAGTTTTATAGGACCAATATCAATCATATTTATTATTAATTTATTTTTGAGCAGTCCACTTCATGGGAATACATTCTTACCGGTCAATTTATCTTCAATTTCTAGGGATATAATGACCAACTCAGAATATCAATTCGTTATCTTTATCCTTATAACAAGTGACCCAAAATGACTGGCCTAACTCTTTAAGGTCTCGTGTTTGAGCTGATTTATCAAATCCATGGGGTTGGGGGATGCCATACTAGGTGTAGAATAGTTATTGTGGCCATGCAGGTGACCTATGTTCTGGGATACTCCCTACAGACACCCTCTTTCTTAGTAAGGAGAGATTGAAAAAAAGGGTATAGAGGTAGAATCTTTAGGGGCCAGAGAAGTGAGTTACCGTTCATAACAACATGAGCAAGGTCATTATACTGTGAAAAGGGTTTTGATGGTGCCTTAGGCCCTCTAATGCACCTGTGGGGGAACATTACCCAGTATAAGCAAAGAGGCTGGGACTACATATTTAATACCTCATCAAGGCTTTCATCAGATCCCAGTCCACCCACAGCATCAACAACAACCAACCTTAATTCTCACCTAT